>SNQJ01S0023215.1:47356-97244 GCA_010110895.2 Picea sitchensis | reverse complement strand
AACACTACTTTATTGAACTCTGTTTTGCTGAAACACTACTTTACTGAACTCTGTCTTGCTGAAACTCTTCTTTACTGAATGTTACATTGTTTTCATATGATTCATGCTTGGGTAACTGTTAATCATTTTAGTTAGCAATCCTGCTTGGTGAATTTATGAAAGCTTGGTAATTAGGGACTAGCATCGAGGAGGGGTATCTCTTTAATAGGGGACACTACATCCTCTTATTTAGCAACATCCTATGAAATATTTAGCAACATCTCTTCATTACCCTTGTACCTGACAAAATATTTTTCATCAAAATTATAGCGAAGACTCTTGAGTCGGTGCTCAACCATTTCTACTCGAGTTAATTTTTGGACCTTGAGGGGAGTGGTAGGGGGGCATGATTTGTGGGTTGAGGGAGAGTAACAAAAGAGGTTTTTTTGTTCTGGGAAAAAAAATTGTTGGGATTATTTTTCACATTTAGTAGCTTCCAACCAAGTCTGAGGGCAAGCCACGAGGATCTAGGCTCAAATTTCACCCTTTAGGCCACTAATAAATCATTCTGTTTTTCATTCCCTACATTCTAAAGGCCAAATGATCAAAGGAAATTATAAATTCTTCCACTGTTCTTGACTGTTTCAACTTGGTCAAATGTCCAAAATAGTGGGTATCACTGTCAAAGTGTTCATAGAGATTCACAACAAATTGGGTCCATGCAATATACCCATGGCGTGCATTTTTACGCCATTGCCAACATTGCCAACATTCATGATATATATATATAGAACAACATAATGAAGTTTGTCCAAATCATCGGTAATTCCATGGAGAGAGAAATAATACTCCATTTGAGTGACCCAACCCATGGGGTCGGAGCCATCAAATTTATTGACCTCAAATTGGGAAAGATGGGGGTCATGATGAAAGGATTTGGATTGAAAAAACATAGAATGGGATGAATCAACACCATATAAGTGAGACAGTTTGTCCAAGGAGGAAGGGTCCTGTGGATGGTTCAACAACTGGTTGACAGTAGACTGGAGGGTGGAAAATTCTCCAATGAATTTGGCATCCATGGCTTTAATGATCTGGATTATTTTGAGAAATGATATGAAGGGATAGATACAACAAAGATATCAAAGATAAATACACATAGATATGACAAGAAATAGAGTAATACAATAAATTTTAGATTCTATTAATGTCTGTATGAAATACAAAAGACTGTAAAATGTGAAAACACACAAGCTATCTTGAATGGTGGAAAATTATCTCTAATAAGAGATGTGACATCTATGCTCATTCAAAATAATATGGTTACAATTAGGATCCTAAGGCATTTTTAACATAAATCATAAATGGAAAAACCCTAAACATAAAAGATCTTAACCCTAGAAGATGAAGCGCCAAAAGTAATGTGGACCGTGATGGGGTAAGTTGGTACATCAACTTCCCAGGGTTGTACCTTTTGCATATAATATCCATTTTAGATGCACGATAGATCATTGAAAATAACTATCTGAGGAATACACATTTTTCCATCACACTTTAGCTACTACATTTTGACTGTGTCGTTCCCAGAAAATGTTGTTTAGGGTCTCAAAGTGACCCTGAAAGTTTAAGACCCGAAAAACTGTAGAAAACTACCAAAATAGGAACTGATTCTTTGAGTTAGTGGAATAGGTGGGTGGCCACCGATATTCTCCTGGATCATTCCTCCCCCCTAGGAAGAAATGTTCTCCATTACTTCAAGTGCCTGCATCAATTGAGGAAACTTCTGTTGATTTTGACCCCTGGTGAGCCACTTTCCCTGATGAAGAAACTACCCTACTTTGAAAAGATGATGGAGTTTGATAGTCTACTGGTGGGTGTCCTTTGTATTGGTGTCCATGATATGATCAAATTTCCTTTGTTCGATGCAGGAGGCATTGAGTTTTATAGGGGCCAACGGTTCAGCTGCATCCAAAGTGTCCAGGAGAGGTGGAAAATATCGTCGAAGCAATTCCACATTAAATATCAGGTGCAATCCAAGGAAAGGAGGAATACTTAATTCAAAATCATTCTCACCCACAACCTTAGTGATGGTGTAAGTATCGTATCATAGTAGTAGAAACTTCCATTGGGGTCCTATGAGGCACTCTTTTTGCAATTGAAATCAAACCTTATCTCCCACCTGAAATTTGTGTGGTACCCGATGTTGATTGTGGCATTGCTTGTACTTGGCATTAGATTTCTGCACAATATCATGAACTTGTTGTTGGATGTGTTGGATGTTCTCAAAAAAATTGGTTGCTCGATTAGCCTCATTTTGGGCATGGGAGGAATCTTCCTGTGCAACTGTAGTGGGAAGAGCTATGTCAATGGGGGCCAATGGTAGGAACTTCAAACACACTTGAAAAGGGTTGTGGCCAATAGAGATATTGAGGGATATATTGTAGTTATGTTGAACATAAGGAAGGATTCCATCCCATGTCCGTAGATGTTTGGAATTATACATTCTTAGGATATGAAAAATTATCATGTTGACTACCTTTTCTTGTCCATCAGTCTGTGGGTGGAAGACAATTGATTTCGTGAACTTGGTGCCCATCATTGACCATAGAATGAAACAAAAAGTGCTCATGAACCTACTATATCAATATAAGATAATAGTTTATGGGAGCCCAAAATGAACCCAAACATGTGTGAAGAATGTCTTGGTTGTGGCCTTGACTATGATTCTCTTCTTGTAGGGTGCCAAAATTTCCATCTTAGATAATCGATTGGTGACCATGAAGACATAGTCATTCCCATGATTGGTTGAAGGAATATCAGACATATTGTCCATGGAGATGGATTCCCAAGTCCTATATAGAGTAGGAAGAGGGTTGTATAGGACCTGTTTCTTGATGGTAGGCTTGGAAATGGTGTAGGAAGTGCAATATCTGATGTACTTGTGAACATCTTGTCGAAACTTCAGCCAATAAAAATTCTTTTGCAATAATTCCACTGTATTTTCTACCAAAAAATTTCATGTTTCCGAGCTATAATGATCTTCCTATACCATCCTTAAATGTTTTCTTGAAGGAACACAAATATGGCTTAGATGACATAACAATCCATCATGGAGATGAGAGTAGAGAACTATTTTTCCTATGCTCAATTTATGATAGGAAGTAGAAAATTCAAAGTCATTAGTGTATAATTGTGGCCATCCAAATGTCTGATGTCCACAGAATTTAAGAACTGTGGTTAGCGATGCCACCGAGGGATGAATGAGGAAATCTATGACATGGTTGGTGCTACATTTCTTGTACTTGATATTAAAGTGGAATTGTTACAGGTATGGGGACCAATTCTAATGGAGGTCATTCTGTAATTTTCCTTATGTCTGCATGAATTGCAAAGGACTGTGATCAATGTGGATGATCGTTTCCTTCCCTAGAATGTAATGCTTCCACTGTAAACATCCCTGCATAATGGAGTACATATATTTATCATAGGTGGGGTATCTACGAAAAACATCAATTAGAGTTTCACTATGATAGGATATCGGATGCCCTTGTTGAGTGAGGAATGAACCGATAGAATAATCTGAAGTAGTTGTCTAATTCTCAAATGGTTCTTGCAAGTCTGGTAGAATGAGGATTGGTGTTAAGCAGAGGCAAAATTTCAAATCCTCAAATTCTTTCGGTTGGGGAATATACCACACAAAATTGGCCTTCGTGACACCCTTGGTCACTTGTCTTAGGGCCCAAGAAATATGATAGAACCACAAAAAAAAAATGTCAATAGTAGTTGGTGAGGCCCAATAAGATGCAGAGCTCAATCATTGTCTTCGGGGTTGGAAAATCATGGATGAATTGGATCTTGGCTGGATCCACATGTACACCATGTGCATCCACAATGTATCCCAAATATTATATCTATTTCATGCAAAAGGAACACTTCTCCCAATGGGCATATAATTTGTGTTGTCATAGGGTGCCCAATACCTATTGAATCTGCTCCAAATGTTCCTCCCAAGTTTTATTGAAGATGAGGATGTCATCCAAATATAAAACCACAAAGGAGTTTGTGAATGGCCATAATATATCATCCATCATCCACACAAATTTTTCCTAGGCATTAGTCAAGCCGAAAGGTATTATCAACCACTAAATGAGGCCTTCTTTAGACTTGAAGGTTGTCTTCCACATATCAGTTTCCTCAATCGACACCTGGTTGTAGCCTGACTTCAGATCAATCTTGCTAAAAAAATTGGATCCCTTGATCTGATCGAGAAGATCATCAATCTGGGGAATTAGGTACTATTTCTTGACTGTGATCTTGTTCAGATCTCTATAATCAATGCAAATTCTCCATGTCCCGTCCTTCTTCTATACTATAATAATTAGGCTCCTACAAGGTGAGAAGCTTGGTCTGATGTAGCCCTTCAGAATTAGCTCTTGGATATGGCGTTTGATTTCTTAATTCTCCATAACATAATGTAGGTATATATAGTTGTTAGGAAGAGGAGCACTATGTGTCATATCAATGGAGTGCTTTACTTGATAGTGCATAGGAACCCTTATAGTTGAGGTGAATATGTCTTTGTACTCCTCTACTATTTTGTCCACCTGTTGTTGTTGGGAAGAGATACCCCGTGTAGAGTTTTTTGCGGTTGTAATGACCTTATTTTCACCTCTTGATCGAACCATACAGAGGAAAAATGTCTTAGTCTGAGAGACCACCTTTCTACACTACTTTGCAGAGATCAAAGAGACTGCAATGTTTGGGATTTCCTCTGGTACCCTGTACAGTAGATCTCTCAAAGTAATAATGAAATTATGGGTCCTAGATTCATAAACAACATGAATCTTCCACATATATGGTTGTCATAGAAAAAAATCACAAAATTCAAGGGGGAAACATCACACATTATCTCATCTTTGAAGGGTTTGATGTTGTAGTGTAGGAGAAATTGTTGGCTGGCGTAGATGTTGCATCCTTGTCTGAGCCAACTGATGGTGTATGGTTGAGGATGCGATGTCATTGCCAGGTTAATCCTCTTGAAAACATATGCTAATATCAAGTTCTTCTATCCTCCACTATCAACAATGAAATTGAGTGTGGTTCCATTTAGCCACATCTATGAGTGGAAAAGGCGCTCCCCCTCTTCGGGATCCTCTAGTTCCTATGTCTGGACTTTTTTCGGTAGCGATGGTGACACCGGGTTCTGCATCAATGATTCGTATTCCCTTTTCTGGTTCTGAATCCAAGTCTGGGTTAGTATCTGACCTTGGGGACTTTTTCTTAGCCAACAAAGACTATTTGAAGTAACATTCATGAGTATTGTGCCAAGGGATTTTCTGGAACTCGCACCATTTTTTAGTGTCCTTCTTCAACTTCCCATTACCCTTCTTTGTTGTTGGCTTGGGTTGGTTGTCCTGGGGTTGGCCATCCTTGCTCTGTCCTTTGGCTTGGGATTTAGGGCCACCCTTACCATACTTTGGATGTTTGTAGACCCGAACTCCTTCTTGTTTTGCTGCTTGAAATTCTACTCAATTTTGACATCACATCGGTAAGCGGCTCCCAATGACGAGATGTCTAGAAACTCCATTTCAGTTTAGATGTACATGTGCATAGCCCCACATTATTTTAGGGCCAAATTCTACTTGGATTCTTTGATAACCAACTTGATGAGAAAGGTATGAAAAGTATTGGTGACCTCGAGCACTGTTTGGCCTCTCTCTTGGCATAGTTTGGTCCATCTCCTATATTGGTCATCATAAATTCCAACATGGTAATATTTTTCCTTCCAAGCATCAAAAAAATCCACCCAAGTGGGTCCTGGCCCAAAAATTATAGACTCATGCTCGACATGTTTCTCACAGTAAGTATCCCACCAATATGTGACATGGGGAAGGGCCTTAAGGAGCGCAAAGGTGATCTTTTCACTGTTGGAAAAATTGTGGATAGAGAAATAACCCTCTAGCATATCTAACCATTTTTCCAAATCATCGACATCTATCTAGCCTTCAAATAAAGGAATATCGAATTTAACTTTCACCTTGAATGGTGTCACACCTCCGAATTTACTATTGGCTAAAGTTGCCTCCATTGTTTTTTATAGTTGTTGAAGGATCTGAAGCAATTATCCATCATCTCATTCCTCTGTTGCATGAGGGATTCCTTGAGTAATGGTTTGAAAGGATATCCTGTCTCATCGTCTATCTTTTCTTTCTCCATGGAAGGTTTCTTGGGTGTGTGAGAGAGGTTTTCCTCAAGAGAAACAAGCTTGAGACCTAACTCTCTATAAACTGAACTTGTCAGGGACATGCACAAAGAATGACAAGGAGAAAATCACGTAGATACCACTGATCCAAATTATTTTTAGGAAATACATGAAGGAAGAAATATAACAAATAAATACAAAGAGATATTTCAAGGAACATAGTAATATAGTAAAGCTTAGATTCTATTAATGACTCTCTGAAATACAAAAGACCATAAAATGTGAAAACACACAAGCTAGCTAGAATGGTGGTATCTTATCTCTGAGAAGAGATATGTCAGACACACTCATTCGCAAGAATCCAATTACAATGAGGCTCCAAAGGAATTTTCAACATAAAGCATAAATGAGAAAACCCTAAACATAAAAAACCTAACCCTAGGAGATGAAGCGCCCAAAGTCATGTGGGCCCCGATGTGGTAAGTTGGTAAATCAACTTCTCAGGGTCGTAACTTTTGCATATGATATTTTTTTTAGGCACACAATAGCTCATTGCAAATAAATGTCCAATCACACTACACATGTTTCCATCATACCCAAAAAATGTTGTTTAGGGACTCAAAACTACCCCAAAAGTTTAGGACCCGAAAAATTGTAGAAAAAATACCAAAATGGAAAATGGTATTTGAGTCGGTGGAACAGGTGGGTGGCCATTGATATCCACCTAGATCTGTCAAATTGTTTTTGTACTTGGTTATCAAATTTTTTAACGCGGGAATTTGCATAAGCAATCTCAAAATTCACTTGCTGGAGGGACTCCTTGTTCTGAGTGATGGAAGCTCACAGGTCTTGGTTGTGATTGGTGGCCATTTGGATATGAGGGGTGTCTGTAAGGGGAAATGGGTGGTTGGGACCACAAAAAATAAGGAATTATAAGTTGTAGGAACCACGAAGATCACGGTGAAAAGGGGAATATATTGGGAGAGGTGGAAAATAGGGGCACTGGGAAGGGGGTCGGGTCCACTAAAAAAAGGATTGAAAATGAAAGGTAGCACTATGATCAGGGAAAGGAGAGGAATCCAATGGTATAGGTATTGAATAAAGGTGCTCGAAGGAGTTACACTCCGATATGAAAAATACTGCAGTGGATAAATGACCAAATTCTTAACAGGAAGAAATATGTAGGAATTTTGCAACCCGAATGTAGGAGGCAGGGTTGCATGGTAACAAATCTTGTTTTTTCCTTTTATGTTCTTTTTTGTCCCAAAGGTTAGGGTGTTTAGGTTTTCTACAAACAAGGGTTGTCCCTGTGCTATATCTCTCTGATATACATATAGGGTCGAACAATAGTACTCGACCGAATATCTCAAGGAATCAACTAAGGAGGTTAGATCGTACCCTTTGCTGTACTACCCAATTACCCAAGTACTGGAGAGTTTCTTCCTAAGTGTTGTTCTCGTTGGCACTATAGCAATCAGAAGGTCGATCGGTTTATCTATAGAGGGCTTCAAAATATCTAGCTCAATCTATATACAAGTGTTGTTTGATGCACTACCACTCGAAGGGGTACCAATAAGGGTTACAAAGGTGGCTAAGAATGTTCACTTAAGTACCACTTGTATTTCATGCATGCATGCTTCCCCAAACGTGGATTTATGCATTGAACGATAGATCTTTGTAGCTTTAAGACGTCAAAATCTGTCTCTACCCTAAAAAAAAATAACCCACAATTTTCTGCCAAGGAAAGTGCTTTGATACCACTTGTAAGGTACAAGATATATTATAATTGCATAACAACATAAATATTGCAGAAATTAATAGCTCAACAACACCAAAATAATACCTTTATTGATAGGAAACAATGTTCACTTTCTTCTTCTAGAGGGAAACCTCCAACAGAGAAGTGATCTATTACAATAATTCTCAAGACAAAAATTTCTCATGCCTCCTACTCTTATTAATATTAATTCTATCTTCTAAATAACCTTCTATCAGAAGTTATTTCTAGAAGAGGAAGCTTCTATTAGGTCTTCGTACAATGAATTTTTTTCATTTATTAAATAGGCCTTATAAACTAATTTCGGCCTTTATTACATGGAAAATATATTATTCTACCTACATGAGGGGTTAGGGAGGTTAGGTCCCTAACACTTCCTTCCAACGAATCTCTTCCTATCGACTCTTACACACCTTGCTCTGGGACAAGGAGCTAGAGTCATTTTTTGGTACATTGGGGCTTGTATTCATTAGTGGCAAGTTACCCCACTATTGATAGTGGGAATACACTAATGTATCTTGATCGATAGTTTCTACCAGGTGTTCAACAACAGCTCATTTATTCACACTTGTAAGATTGTACCATGGCACCTTGACACCCATTATCATCATCGATGGGTCATCTCATGTTTGTTCATGGTATATATCAATGATTGGTAATCAAATGGTGTCTCACTATGTTCGACTCCAACACATTTATTCACATGGTGTAGACTCGTACCACAACAGATCATTTTGAAGGCTTCAGGTGAAGTACGATCATCACATATTTTGTGTTGCTACCTGACATATATTAATTGTACCACCCCACAGGCATTGGTACGTGTAGAGAATTAGTTTTTTCACTCCATTGGTTCCAAATATTATTTTTATTTTTATTTTGAGAGATAGCTCGATTATGTATCGATTCATGGTTATGATCTACGTTTTTCATGGATCCACTATGTATTCCTTGTGGCCATGATTGCTACTTCATATATATCACATGGATCCACTGTGTGTTTTTTCGTGGCCATAGACAATAGTCATACTTTCATATATACCATGGATCCAAAATGTACTTGATTTGGAGGCAATGCTTTTATCACTCATGAGCATGGGTATGCCTGACTTGGGAAGAGAATACTCTTACTTGATCTTTGATTGACGATTTCTATTCTTGGATTAGATGTTCATGACCTTCATTGGATTTAATTCACTACATCATCACTTCTTAGAGTTATAATGTGTTTCATCCATCATTTTCTCTTTTAACCTCACACATTAGGGGGCATATGTTAGACCACAATTTTCCACATCAATTGCATTTTTGAAGTTGGCCTAGTACTTTTCCTTGGCTTGCAAACTACATCCCATATTCCTTCATTAAATTCACCAAAAAAACAACACTTTTGTTTCCATCCGCGAGTCACCCTTGTGAAAACTGCATATGTCCATGCCTTGCTAGTTTTCATCTCGTGGATGCCCTAAAAAATAGATAAAAATAAAATAATTTTGTGTTTTTGGTTGGGATCATTCACAAAATTCCCTTGGCCCGTACACAATAGAATTCAACCACCTCAACCTCTTGAGGATAGTATAAAATAACCTTTTATGGAATGGGTGAGGAGGACAACCAATGTGCAAGATTATGCTAACAATTTGCAAGCTTCCCTATTTCCCTGAGCCTCTAAGTAGCATCCCCTAATATGGAACTTGTTTTCCAGCATGCCTTCCTCTCTCATATATTATTGTAGGGTGTGTTCCTATCCCTTCTGAGTCATCCAAGGAAAATCCATCGTGTTTATTTTATGCTTTGAAGGACCAGTGGATGAACCTGGGAAGTTAGCTTCGAGGAAATGTCGGCAGTTAGAGTAAGGTTGTAACTACCTACTTTTACTATTTTTCAATCAAAGAGTTCTCTTTCCCTCCATACATGTGCAAATTTTTTCAGTATATTTATATATGTTAGTTTGATTCATATACTAGAATTTTTTCACATTATATGTATAACTTGACATCATAACTACCTTATTGCAACATAGACTTGATCTCCTTTTGTAAGCTAGTATCAGTAGAGATCAGGAGTGAATCAAAGGTCATCAGTGAGGATATACACTAGACATTGAATACAATGTGTGAAACCCCTCTCTCCTTCTCTCCTTAAACTAGTTATTCTCTTATAGGTTTTGTGTGTGAGGGTAGGATTTTTCTTTTACATATGGTGTTTCTCTGATGTGACATGACCCAAGGTCACAGGGGAAAAATCCCATAACACTTTCCATAAGAACAATATCATCGGCATAGTGAAGAAGGGAGATTACTATACTAGAAAGAGTTGGCACAGCACAACCTATGGCTTCCAAACAATATTCTAACTTTTCAATTTAAATGCCAAAAAGGGTAGGGGATATAGTACAACCTTTCATGACTCCTATATTGCAGTTAATTTCTTCTGAACAACCTTTAGTACTCCTAAACTTGGAAATAACGTTCTCATACAAAATTACCTCGATAACTCTCAACTCAGAGGGAAATTTTAGCTATTCTAACCTATTCCAAAGGTTGGTTCTAGGCACAATGTCAAAAGCTTTCCTGAAGTCAATGAAACAAAAAGAATATTGGTTTTATTGTTGTGACACTCCTCTCCAATGGTCGTAAGATTTATAAGGTGGTCCACTATTGAATGATAACCTATAAAACTGGCCTGACCTTTAGCTCTTTTTCCATGGATTTCCAACCATATTCTTATCTTATTTTCCAAAATACTTCCATAAAACTTGGCTAAAATAGGGCTAATCATAATGGTCCTATAATTAGAGGGATTGATTTTATCTCCACTTTTAAAAATAGGTGCAATGAGGGTTTGATTCCAAGGTTTAGGGAAGCCCTTCTTAACTGCTAAATTGAAGAGCTTATGTATGTGAGGGGTAAAAATAAGCCCTCCAATTTTTAATATTTCAACTTGTTAGCCATCAATGTCCTTAGCATTCTTGTTTGCAAGTCACTTAACCCCAAACTTTGTGTGTTCTATTAAAAAAAACATAATGTTTTGTAGAAACTTTTGGAATATTTTCTAGGACTTTAAGGGGTTGTAAATATTTTTAAAGTAGGAATTTCAGTCTGTCATGGGAATCATAGCATTTTATTTATATTTATGAGTTAGAATTTACCTCCAAAATTTCTTTGGGTCTAGCTTAGAAAGGTGCAAAAGATTCTCTTGCTTTCTATTTATGTAGTGCCTTTTTTCCCTTTTAATTAGGGATTTGTATCTATTAATCTTATGATATTTCAAGGACTCATTAGAGGCATCACTAACAGATTTTCTAAAAATTTTACACTCATTATCATACCAAGGGTTGGAAATTCTATTCTTCTTTTTACACAACAATTCGAAAGAGAATTGTTTTATGGAGGTAGAGAGGGTTGTTGTAAAATTAGGATAGATGTATTCAATATTGTTCTTATATGATAGTAGATTTAATTCAATGTTTAAGCCCTTTAGGAAGATATCAACTTTATTTTTGTGAAAAAGAAGATGCCTTTGGTTACCAAAGTTATCTTCAAGGGGTTTTTTTGGCATGATAAAGTTTAGAGTTAGGGTTAAATGTTTATGATCAGATTAAGGCTCATGATCATTTAAAAGGTTGAATTTTACTATTTGGTTGTAAATAGGGATATATAATATCACATAATCCACAACACTACCTACCCATCCCATGGATACAAGTCATATGGTTAGATTTCAGCCACTTAATTATACCATTGAAAATGATTATATCTTAAGAACTACAAAGCTTGATTTGCTTAGTACCATATAATTTCTCGGTCAAGGCTTCCAAATTTCTCTTGTATCTATTACCTAAAGCAAGGTCCTTGTCTAGCCACAGAGGATTAGGGTTGGAATCGTTTCTTAATATAATAGCCTCATTAGTTGTAGTTCTAGCATTAAAGTCTCCTAGCAGGAGGACACTACCTTCATTTATCAGACTATAAATATCTTGTTCTAAACTTTTGTAGGGAAAATATTTATATAGATTGTTTTTTGTGTAAAAGGTAGAATTAACAGGTGAGAAATAATAAATTTCTATACTCATGTTCTTATAATTGATATCTGAAATATCCATCCAAATGAACTGATTGAGAGGGTCTTTTTTATGAAGATGAATATGAGAAGAAATGTGTGTCCTTACGTAATAAGTTATACCTCCAACCCCTCTATGGGAGTATTTCTTGTTCCATGATGACCACAATATACAACAACCGATTTTAGGGACCTTAGATTCCTCATGCTCCCAAGTTTCAACCAAAAATATAATGTCAATTTCACTTGGGATCCAACTTAATATAGGTCGTTTGTTCTAGGGAAATCCCCAACAATTCCAAGAAAGGATTTGAAGTGTCTAAAATTTCTATTTATTGTTATCATTTTGGTCTCCATCCCTAATAATAGCTTTTGGTTTCCTAATTATTGTCCATTTTCCTTCCTTTCTGACTTCCTTTACCTTTTGAACCTCCTTCCTTAATTTGGATTGATCTTCTAGAGGTATTTATTTATAACTATTCCAGACCCTTTTAAGCTCATATTTTTACTAATTATGTCATATTTATGGAATTATAGCTTACCATAACCCAAATCAACCTATCTTTATGTTCAATTATTTTTCCTAACATTTTTGCTTCTATAAGGCCAATTATTTCAATTTGTGATTTATTTTTTAATTCATCGATTATTGCTTTTGTGTCCTCATATTTGTATTATTTTATACCAAAAATTATGAGGTTCAAATCTCTTTTGTTACACTCATGGTCTAACTCTATGAGCTTATTCATTTCCTCTTTGATATGTTTGATATCCAATTTGTGTTCCACACTATTTAGGTCCAAATTGTTAATTTTTTTTTCTTCTAGATCTTTAATCTTGTCCATAATATTGTTATTTTCTTGGACTGATTCTTCCTTCCTTGATTGTTTTTGTTCTTGGTTTCTTTTTTCTATTTATTGTAATCTAGCCTACATTTTTTGCAGCTAAGTCTAAAACCCTAATAGTTTATTTTCTATCTGTGTCTTTGAATATTATCTTCTAAGGATCTAAATTTATTATCAAGCATCGCTACTAACTCACTTTGAAGTTTATCTTCTCTGTATTATCTACATTTTTCTCTTGATTCTATATATTCATGGAGACTATCTAGGGTTACTTTGCTAGGCCTCCCTCTCTTATATTTATGTATCAATGATGTATTACTCATATTCAAAAGAAAAATTAATAGATAAGAAATGTGTGCACGTGATTCAGGTGGTAGTGTTAGAATAGTCATGGAATTTAGTTATAAAAAAAAAGTATTCACAACAGAGATAAAAATGCACAACATTAAATATAATATAATATAATATAATATTTGAACTTAAAATAAAATTTACTTATTTTTTTCCTATTACATGACTAACTCAATTCCAATTTTGGATTTACACTATACTTTTAAGGGATCTTCAAGATTTTAAGGGATATTCATTTTTTTTGGATATTGCATGCATAATTCATTAAAAATGTAAATTAAAATTAAAAATATTGAATATTGAAAACAAATTGTATAATATACACAACAATAAATAAAATATAGTATATTGTATTTTAATTTTAAATGGATTATTATTAAGAACATGGTTAAGAACATGTGTTTCCTCCTTGGATGTCATAGGTTCAAATCCAAAGGGGGGTAGGGTATGTATAGTTCCTTAGACTTTAACAATGAAATCATTGAGCGAGGGAGTCCCTTGGCCCACAAACAAGGGAGTATCATACTCCAATTTGGTGTGTATCTTGGTTGTGACCTTAAAAATAGATTATTATTATTATTATTATTAAAAAATTCCATAAATTAAAAATAATAAAATAATGAAAAAAAAATATAATATTATTGATAAAATGTAAATAATACAACATCATAATTAATTCAAATATTCACAACGAATTAACTTCACTACCTAGCCTAAGCCTCCACCCCAAAACCATGTTGAGTATTGTATCCCTGTCAACAGTAAAATAATGGCTATTATTTATGATTCTTTGTATATGACTACTCTTGGCAGGAAGTGTGAAGGCCAATGTATCAGGGTTTGAATCAGACTAGTTCGATGTCAAGGATACCAAAGAAGCAAGGAAGATTATTTATTTCTTCAATTTATTCTACTTATGTATTAGCATGGGCTCATTGTCCACAGTAACTCTATTAGTTTACATACAGGATAATGTATGAACGGGATTGGGGTACAAAATCCATGCTCCATCTAGTATCCATTTTATATAATTTCTCCACATAACTAGGTGAAGGATATGCAGTGATGAGTGTTACTTGAACCAGTATATCTCCATCTTAACACTTGATTTATCATAGATCTATAGTGAAAACCTTTTTTAGATTAAAAAGAAATTCATTTGGAGGGTGAGGACTTAAGATGGAGCTACATTTATTGTACTGGTATGTAACTTCTTAGAAATTTACAAGTGAGTTTTTTTTTTTATGGCTGGCGGAATCAAAAACTAGTTGGGCACGTACTCGCATTACATGTGGTCGTGTTATCCAACTGCTACCACTATAATCTCCAGGTGTGCCTAGCTTCCCCATGCTTTACACACTAGATTAGTCGGGGGGATTTGAACTCGAGACCTCTTTGGAACTTCATTTTCACAGCACTTGCCAATTGAGCTGCCCCCCGAGGGGAAAAAGGTATGCGGCCTTGGCCCAGTTAAGCTTTGTTCTGCGACCAGACCACGTCCTTGCTCTAGTTTGAGCACAAAACATGACCTTCGTTTCAAGAACGACTTTACCATCCAGCCGCCTCCACCGACCTTAATTTATAAGTGAGTTTGATAATATATCTCATTATATAATTTTCTTTGGTAATATGTGCTCATAAAATATTTGCGGCCAACAATATATGTTTATTATATTGGAATATATATGTTTATCATATTCATATTTTAATCACATTCATTTTATTTTCCTTTTATTATCTTGAGAGTTTTAGCATCATGTTTCTCTTTCTTTTGTTTACAATTTATTCCATCTTGTTTGATGGTTGAGTGCAAGCTAATGATGTCCTCTCATGACACTTTAGTGGCAATGTAAACATGGAAAAAAAACAATCTGTTAACTTGGAGGAATTATTCAAGGTACTTTTCCAATGAATTTGAATATGGTGAAAAAAGATGAAACTTAAGAAATTGAATTATCTTTTCGAATATGCAACTTTTATTCATATAAATTGGGAATAACTATGTGATATTTGATTTTTTTTTAACAACGGTATATTATTTTTCCAACAAAATATAAGGTATATGTCTCCATTTGTGAAAGTCTTGACTACCTTAACAACGCAGTTTCATTCCAAAAACTTGTATAATTGTAGAGAACCCATTTTTCTAGTGTCATGTATTTCTTGGAAATTTATAACATTAATTATATATATATATATATATATATATNTTTGTTTAAATTGAGATTTTTATGCTCGTTTCTAACTTTTGACATATACTCTTGTAATGAATATCTCATACTAAAGTGAATGTCTTAAGTTTGTCTCAAAGAAAGCCAAGGAATGGAACTATTTGAAAAGGTTGATTCTATAGCTCATTATAATTATCAAGATTCGAATAGGGGCCCTTTAAATTTTGTAAAACTATAGGGGGAGTTGTTGGGGCCCAACACTATACCAGGTTCAAAGTATAGACAAATATATGAACTCCCTTAAAATACAATCTAATTCCTAAACTACCCCAAACACTCTAAATGGATGAGCAAAAAGAGATAGGAAAGTAGGTCAAAAGTAGTACCTTTGGTCCTTACGTTCGATGTAGACCTCCTCCACCTTCGTAGCTTCCCAGGCTATTGGTATCCTACCAAAGATGACCTGCAAGAACACTTAGGAAAAAAATTCTATAGATATTCTATCTCTATTCATCAAGATTATGCTTATATATAAACCATTATGAATAAATCAAATGAAAAACATAAAGATATCATTTGGGACAGGAAAAACATTCTTTTATTCAAATCCAAAGATCGAAAATTACAACCTTTGTAGGCCGAGACTCTGCGAACCTGGTCTAGTCTCCTCTTAATGTTGTTCCAAGTGCATCATCCCAATGTATTCTCTCACAATCAATTGATCACTTCAGGGGAAGGGAAGGGATTGTATAGGAGAAAAGGCTAGAGAGGGAATGCTAAGGAAAAAACTCAGAAAGGGTTGCAAATAATTGGGCAAGGAGGGAAAGGAATTTTGGAAGAGTTTATTTTTTATAATGCTTGATAATGGAATGGGACCCAAATACCTCCTTTTATATGACAAAAGGACATTTATTTAGTTTGGGGACAGGCTACATCAAGTGAATTAGTTAGGAAACCCACAATAGCCTGTTAACTCCACTGAATTCCTTGCAACTTTTGGAGGTAAATGCGGGTTGTTTAGTATTCATCTAGCATATGTACAAAGGCTTTCTAGTATGAAGCTAGTGTATGTGCGTGGGAAGTAGTGCAACAGGGTGCGTACATGCTCAAAAAAATGGTTTTTTAAAGAGGCCAATGCCATGTATGCATAAGTAGGGAATTTTAGGGCTACAACAAATGTTGCCTAATGTGTGAGGTCAGAAGAGAAATTGATGGCCGAAATACATTACAATATCTTTACTAGTGGGAATGCACGAAGTCGAGTGAGCTCGGGATCGTATTTCGGGAGGTTCCATATGAAAAACAAAAATAATCTCTCTGAGGTGGTCATACCCATGCTCAGGATGAAATAATCATGGATTCCAATCAAATACACTGTAGATCCATGTCATATAAAAATATAAAGTGTATTCGCAAGAAATACACAGTGGATATACATCTCAAAATCATTTGAATATATGCAAGTAAAATATGCATCTTCAAGAAGCTAGTGACACCTACGGCTGGAGATGAGGACTTCATAGCTTGAGAAGCAAATTCAAGATCTTCAAAACTCGGGTAGGAGTACAATGGGAGTGTAATAATCACTACCCTGAGGTCTTCAACAAGTTGTCGGGAAAATACTGGAGGATCTCGATGATCAGGAAAATAACTTCATCGATTTTGAATCTGGACTTGATTGGACTCATGGGATGGCCGACTCATAAAATATAAGAGAAAAATTGTAGAATTTATGACTCAGGTTGGATAAAACTTCCCTTGAAAAAAATCATGAAAGATGTTTAGACTCATACAACGTAATATTGACATAAGTTTGTGATGCAGGAGGCACCAAAAACTCTCCATATGTTTGGAAGAGTATCCAAATGGAGAAGGACAAAAATCTATGTAGCAAGAACAACTTCGTAAGGTCATACTAAATCCCAATGCTTGATGAACAAACGAAAGGATTCGCTTTGTCCAAGGGAGACTATCTTGCTGCGGAAAAATAATGTATATTTCATGTCCCCTCTTTTTTGAATATTTGATTTTTTTGTCTTTTTCAAAGTTTTAATGATCTTGAAAAGGAATAAAAGAATGCTACATTACAAAAGAGGAACGATTTTCACGAGAAAGAAAACTATTTCCAAGTGCATGGAACATATTGATGCCCAAGGCAAGGAGGCATGTGCAAGATAAGGACACTCAGGGAAAATTCCTCCATGGGTCAAGTTGTCAGTTCACAAAGGAAAAAAGTGTTGCAAGGATTGCGTATAATAAATTATGTAAAGTTTCAATTGAGAGCAACATGGAGCTGGCATTCGGCCAAAGACGCAAACATGAGACCCGCAATGTGATTAAGAATGACACAACAAGACTCCTTCCATGTGAATTTTTATGAGCCTAAGGAAGGTAAGATCGATGGTTTTTTCACGTTTAGAGAGTCTAAAAAAATGTTAAATAAGACTCCAGGGATTTCCTTTTTTCCCAATTAGTATAGTCGGTTCGAAAAAGGGTTAAAATTATATGAAAAGACATCTCTTCAAAACCATTTTAACGAGTGTGACAAAGAAAAGATCACTTGACAATCTTTTCAATTTTAAGGAGTCTGGAAAGGGATAAACTATGGACTCACAATATTTTTATAGTTTTAGTCTCCTTATCTCGAAAAAGTATAAAATATAATTGAGGAGAAATATCCCGGTGAGATGAATCTCCCGAGGTGTACATTTTTCCTCAATATACTAGCTGGAAAAAGGGTTAAAATTGTGCCAACTAGATGCTCTTTTGGACAAATTTATCGAGTGTGAAGGAACAAGGTCACTAAACGATATTTCATATTTAGGGAGTCTGAAAAGAGCTTAACTATGGACTCTGGGGGGGTTCCTTTTTCATAAGTAATCTCCAAGGCCCAAAAAAGAGATAAACCAAAACCAAGGAGAATGTTCCTTTTTTAAAAATTTAGTCCCTCAAACCCAGAAAAGGGTTAAAAGTATGCCTGAGAATACTCTTCTAGCGAACCGAAGTTCCTAGAGCATACCTTTATTCGTCAAATTAGCCATCCGGATATAAAAATGGGTAAACTACCACCGGACAGATGTGCCTTCAAATTTATTTTGGCGAGCGTGAAGGGAAACAAGATTTCTCGACAATCTTTCAATTTTAGAGTGTTTGAAAAGGGATTAAAGAAGACTCTAGGGGGATACTTTTCTCAAATAATCCATATGAGATCAAAAAGAATAAATACAGTCTCGTTGGATGTTTCTTTCAAAATTTACAGCGATCTTGAAAGAAAACAAAGCATGGTCATTAGGGAGTCCCTTAGGTAAGGCCAAGAATGATGATTAGAAAGAAGAATGAGGCTTCAATATGTAATCATGATGGGAATAACAAGGACTCCCAATCCTATAGTGAAAAAATCATAGCATGGATGCCAAAATGAAACAAAGGATTTATCTAGGGCATCCATGTAGAGGTAGGCTCTACCACCTAATTACGACACTTCTAAAGCAACAAAGAAAGTTTTGTGTTGCACTTTGGTGGGATGGATCCTATGGAGAAGTGGAAAAGACAACGATATGGAAAAACATGGGAGTGAAAACCTAACTTATATGAAAAATTTGGAAAAAATGACCTTTACCATGGGATGATATAAATGTACCTCATCTCAAAAAATCACCAAACTGAAAGGACAAGTCCATTAGGATGACCGAAAAGATAACTCAAAAGAGAAGTAAAAAATCCACCAAGCCAAGAAAAGTCGAAAAGGGGACCAAATTAGGGGGAAAAGGGCCAAAAAGGTCTATAAATAGAGGTGGACAACTCATTTTTACCATTTCAATTTGGAAATTAACAAAAAGTAAAAAACCCTCTTTATCAAAAATGTGAATTCTGGGAGCTACGATGGACGAAAAACCCTCCTAGTTAGACCAAGCAAGTATAAATCCTCCCCTCTTCCTTTTAAATTCATTTCTTTGCATTTAATTTTTAGTCTGGGAGGTGCGCACCCTTGAAAAGGGATTGTGTTTGCGTGTACGCGGGCTGTCCAAGTTTAGCCCATGTATGTACTCGAGAAGAGTAATAAACAACCTGAGTACATATGTGACTGTGTAAACTACAGGCCACATACATCTCCTTTTGAATTGAAAAAATAAAGCACAAGTACTAAACCCTCTACAATTTTTGTGTGTGATAGGATGTATGTGCACTGGAGAGAGAGGGAACATGAAGAGCTGGACTTCTTGGTCGAGGAGGACCCTATGGCGGTTGCTACACTAAAGCAGTGTGGCTTATGGAAATTATTTTAGTGTCTGTTCATGAGGGCACAACCGAGGTTACTTAATGCCTTGGTAGATTAGTGGCATCCCGACATAGAGGCATTCATGTTAGAGGGTCAATCATTGACCCCAACCAGAGAGGAAATTTACTTCTTGACTGACCTCTCTAGGAGAGGGGAACCAGTTAACTTGAGGACTTTTCCTTCAGGGTTGTACAACATAGAAGACTACATCATGATTCATTGTGAGGTTGGTACTGAGAAAGTAGGTTCTCAGGTGCCAATTCAACTTATTACCATCCTCTCCGTACGAGTGATAATAATCATGATCAGGTGGATTACTAGATCCGCAACACTCCATAGGCTTCTTGTGCATATATGCACTATGCAGTTCATTTTTTAGAGGCGAAAGTCTTTGAATGGAGTGCTACCATGCTAGTATGCATGAAGAGACAAATCATAGTGTGTCGTAGGAGTACTAAGAAGAACTTCGGGTTTGGTAACATTTTATGTTATTTCTTCTTCAGGAGGGTGCCCAGTCTCAGTCTGACAGAGACAGTACGGGGGAATATTGCCTCCTTCCCAGCATTGTGCAGGTGGGCGGTTTTACTGCCTAGACAGAGTGGAGAAAGGACCCAAGAGGCCTTCGATGATAAATTCTTCGATTGTGGGTACGTTAGATCCTAGTCATAGAGGACTATCCCTATGGAGGGATTAACTTCTTTAGAGATCACAAAATTCCCATTCCCCCTAGCGAGGAGTGTGGCGAGATAGGTAACATATATTTTTTAAATTTATTAAATTTTTAATTTTTATATATATCCTTTTTATGTGTGTGTCAGATTACTTACTTAAAATTATGTTATGTACAGATCTAGGACCTATTCGATTGACAGACTTCACCAAGACTAGGAGTCATCCTTGACCAAAGGCAGGACTAGCAGTAGCAGGAGGACTAGCAGCTGTGGGAGGACCCCCAGCCAGAGAGGCTGATAGAGTCCTACGATGAGTAGAGAGGAACTTCACTTCTCTCACTTGCACAACTCCTATGGATGAGATCGGGGATCTCCCCCCAGATATGTAGCCATATGTATTAGGGATTCCTTGGACCTGGGTCTAGTTATTCCAGCATCTTGCGAACATCGTTGTCCACTATAGGAGGGCCAATAGGCCTAGAACTTAGACAACGTCAGACTACTTATGTGTCGAGGGTAATTTTTGTACTATTTATTTTGAGGGATTAAGCCCAACGATGTATATCGATTAATTCTGAGGCTTTCATGCCCACTTTTGTACTCATAACACCATTTTCGACACACACACACACACACACACATATATACATCTTTCTTGTTTTATGGATGAAATTTTTACAAATGTATTTACATGTGTATGTGTGTGTGTGTGTTTTACTTTTACATGTGAGAAACATGCCAATCTAAAACTTGATTAGCTAGAGTATCAGTTAAATGATTAAATCTCCTAGGAACATGAATACAAGTAATATAATCAAAGGATTGTTCTAAGAGACGTACCCTAAGGAATCATTGATGGAGATGGGGATCATAAATGCGGTAAACCCCATTTAACTGGGACACAACTAGTTGAGCATCTAAATAAACCTAGAGGCGAGAAATACCATGTGAAAAAGAATCACGTAGAAATTATATCACTGCACTGTACTCAACAATATTATTGGTTGCATGGCCTAGACAAATACTTACATAAGATAGAAACTAGCCTCTAGGTGTGAAAATCACCCAAGCTATAGAAGAAAGCCTCCAAGTGTGTCAGCTAGTGTCATTCATGAACCCAAAGTAAACCTTTGATTCACTTGATATCTGCCATAGTGAAAAAGAAGAAATAAATAACTACACTTCCATAAAACAAAAAAAGACAAAAATGTATAAAATACTAGACATATATACAAGAAGCCACCCAAGTGACCAACCTAGGAGTAGTACTTCTTAAGGTAGAGCCCTTTTATAGGTGAATCTAAGGCATTTCCCTCAAAATCAACCAGAAGGTAAGCACCCTTCTCTAAGACATATTTCACAATGAAAGATATAAAACACATGGGTTTGAACTTGCCTTCCCCTAGGGGATATTTTTCTTGGTCATAGACCAGGACAAGATCATCTTCGGAGAATATCCGAGGGTGAATAGACCAATCATATTGACACTTGAATCATTCCTTATTAGCCTCATTAGCCAAGGCTGGATCACGATGCTTCTCATCGAGCTGCTCGAGATATAGAAGGCATTCCTCAAGTGGTGTAGTGTCAGGCAGTAGTTCCACTCCCAACTTTAAATAAGGGATCTGACACTTAATGGGTAAAATTGCTTCTAGCTCGTAGACGACTTGAAAAGGTGAAAAAACAGTAGTAGTATTTACAGAAGTTCAATAGTCCCACAACGTTGAATATAACATCAAATGCCAATTTGATTTGGCTGAATTGATCGTCCGCTGAAGAATAGTCTTGAGAGACTTATTCATATCTTCCACTTCACCATTCACTCGCAGGTAATCAGGTGACAAATGATCCTATTTAAACCCGAGATTTGATATTTATTCAGTCATCATTTTATTCTAGAAGTGACTACCATGGTCAGCGACAATCTCCTTCGGGATATTGAATCTAGCTACTATCTTCTTGAAAATGAAAAGGGCAGCAATTTCCCTATCATTGTTAAATGTTGGCATAGATTTGACCCACTTGGTGAAGTAGTATACTGCTACGATGATGTAGCGATGCCCCCTTGGAAAAATTTGGGTGAGATGTAGTGAAATCAATTCCCCACTTGGTGAAGGGACCGACGAAAATGACCAGAAACATAGGAGCATGGGGTGCCCGCATCTTCAGAAAAAATATCTGTCACAGGTGACACTTCTTGACCATATCAACACAATATTTGATTAATGAGGGCCAGAAGTATCCTACGCGAATAATCTTTTGGGTTATTTCCAACCCAGACAGATGACCGCCACATGATCCAATGTGACAGTAATTCAAAATGAGCTCTTCTTCTTCATGGGTAAGACATCGTCGAAGAACAAAATCTACACCTTGAAAATACAAAGTTTCATAGAGGATGAGATAGTTTCATGCTTGGTGTCGCATTCGTCGACTCTCATCGAGAGAACCAGAAGAGGGGCACTTCAAAGTCTGAATATACACAAGTATATCTCCATACTAGGGGTCTGAAGATGCAATTAGAAAAATATCTTCATTGATAGGTGACTCCTTGGGTATAATATCACCAAACTCAACCAGTAGTTCCAAAATTAGTTTGACAAAGACCAATGCCTTTTTAGATTTTGCAGAGACAAAATCTGAGTCAAACTCCTGTAGGATAACTATCCATCTACTAATATTTCAGCCAATGAGCCATTGTGTTAACACATATTAGAAGGGGTTGACAATGACAATGATAGTGGTATTCAGAAGTAATATATAGTGGAAGAATCATTAGACAGCATGGACAACTGCCAAAGAAAGTTTCTCAACATGAAAGTAGTTGAGTTCTGGTCTAACTAGTCCTTAGCTAAGATAATAGATAATGTTCTCTTCAAGCATGTCATCCTCCTAGACCAAGACCATGTCGATGGTCAATTCTGCAGCATCCAAATACAGTACAAAATATTTGTTATAATTAGGAGGCCTGAGTAGAGGGAAGAACGTCAAGGCACGTTTCAATGCTTCAAAGGAGCATTGAGCTGCTTCATCCCAATAAAATGGGACCCTTTTTTCAAAATATGCATGAACCCTTTATTGATCTCATCATAATTAGTGACAAAACAACGAAGAAAATTCACTTTCCCCTGTAAGCTATGAAGCTAGGGTATCGTGTGGGGGGGAGGAAATTAAACTATTGCATCAACCTTAAGAGGATCGACCATGATCCCTTTTGTTGACATGATGAAACCTACTAAATGACCCAATTTCATGCAAAAACTACACTTGTTTGGATTCAAGTGAATCCGATAATAGATACACCGCTCAAAGATTAGTCGTAAATGGGCAGGATGATCAAATCTCTTGCAAGAACATGATGCTATATCACCTAGGTACACCTCGACTATGTGTTTGAGGTCATGAAAAGTGAATGACATGGCCCACTGAAAGGTAGCTCCAGCATTCTTCAGTCCAAAAGGAATATTTCGATAAGCAAAGGTACCCCAAGGACAAATAGAAGTCTTTTTATGTTGGTCATCGGGTTTGATTTGAATTTGATTATATCTCAAAAATCCATCCATGAAATAAAAGACTTTGCAACCCCCACACTCATCGACAATATGATCAATAAACGAGTTTGGAAAATTGTCTTTTGGGAAAGCTTCATTCAAATCACAGAAATCCATACAAAAGTGAATCATTCCCTATTTCTTATTGACATGAATCGGGTTTAATACCTAATCCATCAATTGTATGGGGTAGATGAAACCAACTTTGATAATTTTCTCTACTTCATCCTTTATCGTCGCTGCTTTTTGAGGATTGACCAGACAAAGATTTTGTCAGACTGGTTTGAAATCAAGATAAGCCGTGATTTCATGTTCAACGATTCATGGATCAATGTCTGGAATATCCTCATAAGACCAGGAAAAAATGTCGTGGAACTCCTTAAACAACTCGGTGTAAATTTGAATCTCTTTGGGGGATCAATCCACTCCGACGAAGGCATTTTCCATGACACCAGGGGTTCTGGAGATATTGATTGGAATCATTGCAGAAACAGTTTCCATGTTTCCCTCAACATATACTCCATGTGTAGTGAGAGAGTTGATAGGACAAGGGTTATCTCCATTCATGGTCAAAACAAACTCTTCTTCCTCTATTCTCCTAAGCTCGGGAAGAAAATAATATATATGGTGCAGATCATCCCAAGGTCTATCAAGACCATTCATTTCCTCCAGAATCACCTCATCAAAGGGAAATACTAATTCTAAAGAATCCTGAGCAGTGAGATATTCCTAAGCCCAAATAGGCTCGAGAACTGGATCTAGCTCCTGTGGGGGAGCTAGATTGGGGTTGACCAAGGCTTGTTGGACAACACTGTACACAACATCAGTAGGGGATAAGGGAATGGCCATTGCAAGGTTCCCTATTTCTTCCATAATAGCCGATGGGGAAGGTAAAATCCACAAGTCATAAAAGTATCTCATTTTAAAAGATGACACTTGAAAAATTGGACCTTCAGCTGGTCGGGAAACAATAAAAAAGGTGGAAGATAATAAAAAGTTCCCATTAGCAATGGAAACAATCCAAATCCTAAGTTTACAGTGTGAGGTTGTGGGTTATCAATCATAAGGATCATGGAAGCCCCCAATGAAGGGTCGGGACGAGAGAAGGACAACTAGTCAATGGTTACAATTTGGCCTTTGTGCGAAAAGCATAAGACCCGAAAAACAATGGCTACAATTGTGTGCAATGTGTAAGTCCAAATTTATCCACAAAAAATATTATAGTTGAGAGGCGCATCGATTACTTCAACCTTGATTCACACAGTTTTACCCTCTAACTACACAGGGAAATAAGGAATTATACTGTGTGGTCTGAACAATCGAACGTCAAAAGTCGTAAGCAACGTAAGCAATCGAGACAACTCAGGCTGGCCAATGTCCCTCCAATATTCCAACGACATCACGGAAGTTGAGGAACCCTCATCAACCACCATACAGAAAATGTTATGTGTCAATGATTTCATGGTGTATTCCAATACTATTTGAAAGGCGACATGGTGAGGAAGACAAAGTTTAAGGTCGGTTGGATTGAAAATAATCATCCCTAAGTTACTGGGCTCCACCGCTCCTAAGGTGGACAATATATATTTTCTCTATGAGGGGAAACTCTGGAGAACCTCCAGAGAAGACATTGCATAAGGGGTCTTTTCCAGATCCTCGACGAAGGAGTAGTTCTGAGCAGCCCTCGTGTTTTGGTTCTAGGAAGCCTTCTTAAAAACACCTTTAGGGATATGAGTCATTATCTCTCCCACTATCTTCCCAATTTGAAGAGGAGTCAATGGGTTGGAGGCCTCCTTTCCCTTATCAATAGATTCTGGCTTTCTGTAGTCATGAGTCCTGGTTGATAAATGAGCATCGACGCTCATCATGTAAATGTTCACGTCTGGGTTTTTCGGATTAGGCGCAGAGGGTTCCTAACTACCCCCATCCACGCTCGTGGATGTATTAGCCTAAGCCATATTTTTCCCCAGTGGAAAAGGGTTAGTTAACACAATAGGTTGTTGTTATCCTAGTAACTTCTCACCTTCTCCAAGCCAAGGTCACAGGTGATTTAAGTGGTCTTCCATGCAAAGCTTCCATAGAAAATTCACCTTCCTCTTCTTAGTTTTACCCTCGCCAACATTGTTAGAAACCTTTTTATCCCCTTTACCCTTTTTTTTTGTTTCTTCTTTCCCTCAGTCTGTTGGTTGGCCTTGGTTGTTGTCGATTTCACAGTGTGTACATCCGACATTTGGGTTGTGGGAGCAACTGAAATAGGATTCTGTCTTGTCGTAGTCTATTGAATCAATAATTGTTGTAATTGATTAGACAACAGATTTGTGGAATTTATTTGTACTGAGCCCACTATTCCATCGTCATGGAGCCCGGACTTTTGTTTTTCCTTATCGAGTGTTGATTGTGGCGCATCGGGTAAGATCTTGTAAAGCATGCCAGACTGAGAATAAATTAGTTCTAGTTGTTGGTCTCTCATAATATACTCTTCCTTAGAAAACAACTCGGATGTTGCTAAGTCTTTGGACACACAAGGAAACAAAGACTTAAAGAACCACTCAAGAAAAAATGAAGGTGGGACCTTGACCTTAATCAAGCTCTTTCTTCACCGCCATTCGCAGATATGATCTGAGATATGGTCAGCCTTAGTCTACTCGAAGTTGGCTAGCAACTTGGTGTCAGCATCGTATCTCATTGGAAATTAGAAATGGTTCAATAAAACCATATCCATGTCATTAAAGTAAGAGTACTTCGAGTTTTCGAGCTTGACATACCACTTTGTTGCACCCCCTATAAGAGTGTGTTGAAAAAGGTGCAACTAAACGTAGTCATCTTTCAATGATTTTGATGAGCATCACAAGTGAAAATTAGTCACGTGATCACTTGGATATTCCACAAGCTTTCCCTCAAATTTTGGAATGTCGAAAATAAACATTTTCGGCATGGGGGGACAATGCAGATCGTGACAGATCGGGTCATTTAAAAATCACTACAATTCTAGAAACTTCAGGGTTTCTAGAAAGGGTATTTTTGGTTACAGAGTATTTACATGAAAAGTGAGATCTGGATTTCGATTGGCACCAGGTTTCCAGGAAAATTTGGACTGTTGGTCGGGGTTTTGGTAGAAACTTTGGCCTTGACCAATAAAAGTAAATTTCATCTATTGTTGCATCATCATTTGACTCCCAAATTTAGATGACATAGCTTGTGTAGGGATTTCTCCCTATGTAGTGTTCCAAGGACCTTGGTTGGGGATGCCCCCAACTAATCCTCCTGGCATAAGCATTGAACCTTGCTCAGGGTTCCATTGAGTATGGAAGCGGTTTCCCCCGACCGACATCCCTTGCAAGGGAAACAAGCTCTGCCAAGGATTCCAAAGACCTTGTGTGGAGTATACTCATTTTTTATCTCCCTGTGAATGAATGATACCTTGTACAGGATTCTATTGACCAAAGCTGGGGTTTCCCCCAGTCAAGAAAGTAGACGAAGAAAAAGTGTTGCTTCCAAACGCACCAAACAAAGAGAATGACATTGGTCCCACCAGCGTTGTGTAGGATGATGGTCCCAAACTACCTTCACTGAACAAACTATAATTAGAGTTAGGCCTGATTAACTACTGAAAAGCATCACCGAGTGAATGGGATGGAGCAGGTATATGACCCCCACCATAAGGAATAGCATTGAATGGTGAAGTAGTTCCCACGGCTGATCCTTACAAGGGAGCATTAGAGCTCCCTGCCCCCAGACCCATGGTCTGTAAAGTAGAGTAGGTATGAACTGAATTCGAGTCAAAGTCGGGCATCCCATATGAGAAGGGAGTGCATGTTGCATTTTGAGTGAACAAAACAATGGTTGAAACCGTCAAAGGAATCAAACCACCACCTTAAGTTGTGAGTGTCGGTAAAACTGTCATCCTGACAGGTGGAGGTGGGGGAGGAGGTACAATGCCCCCTTTAGTGGTAGTCGTAATGGGAGTATAGGGACTCCCTCATGAATTAGCAGTGTTTTCTTCCATCATCGCTCGCTAAATAAACTGGCATTCAAAAAATGTCACCTCGTGAGAGACAACCTGGATTAGAAGCAGTGCTAACAAATCGACGATTGGAGGATTTTTTGTCCTGAAACCTTTGGTCTCGAGGTCATAAACGATAGATTCCTCCAGTGCCGAAAAGTCTCCTCTTGGAGCTAGCTCAGGTACATTTTCCTGCAGCCCAGTCACTTTGAATGATCCTTCTTGATCAAGCCTTCTCCTCAACAGTGGTGGAGGTGGCTCCAAAGTAACCGACGACAGGCCCTAAAGCCTTTGCGACTGGTGGAGTTTCTTATCCTCCACCTTGTGAAAATGATCAACCAACACAGTAAGGTTTGACTAGCGTGAATCATAGAGCACGCACTAAAATTACCTAAAGATAAATCAAGCAAACTACTAACTAGTGGGAAGGATAGTTATGCCAATCGACACTAGAGAAACTAACCAGTGTAAGTGCAACTCGAACATGGAATCACCCTCCGAGTATACTCTACAAAGTGAGATCTGATGTCTACCCTAGGTATTGTGGTATACCTCCGCAGTCACATGTCTAAGTCTGTAAAAAATAGGAAACTAAGTTGACAACTCGCAGTCAATCACTAGGCGGGTACATTCGACAGTCAGGATGATCATAATGAGTATGATAACAAGTCTAAATCCCTTCGAGGCTACCAAAAGAAATTGGTCCAGAAGACAACTGAGGATCTGAAACAGATTGGAGGTCCACGAGGCTCCATAGGCAAATGTGATCATTATTGTTCCCAAGAAATACCATCAATATAAAATCCCCACTACACTTGGTCCATCTTTGGAGGGTTTATCTCCTCTACCTTTCCTTACATGACCTCGTGTATTTATGATGCAGACCCCCACCTTAGTAGGGTCTACTGACCTCCCAGTATATGGATCTTTCAGTTCTCGAGCTGAAATGGCTCCTTGGTCCATGCTGGAACCCTTAACGCATATAACCACAGGTCTCCTTTTATGAACCTCACCTGTGCGAGAAAGCACTATGCGTTGGTCTCCACTCCACATGACCACCAACGACGACTGCGAGCCTAAACAAAGGAGTTTATCATTTCACAATTTTGGGACTTCTATTGCAAAGCACCCTGATTCCTCTGATTCCTGAAACCCCGAAATGGGCTAACGGTTCCTATCTCCTCCCTTAAATTATTCACTGATGTGACCCTTGGCTGTGACTTGGGGTCCAACTTTTGAGTGCGTCGGGATTTCACGTATTGGGATGTTGCGAAACATTTCTCACTCTTTTCCCGAAATACGAACCCGCGATGACCACTATGCTAGATCAACGGTCCTCGTCTCCTGTGATCCGACGCTCCATATTTTTCCTTCGCGAATCGGGATTTAGTGACTCACGATTTTCGAGTTACAACTTCTTCCACAGTCCCGACTTCCGAAATGTCAATATTCAAAGCACCAAATCAACGGCTCTCACCCAGTCAGATCTAACAGCTGCTATCTCTCCCAAGATTTTATGAGCATTGAAAGACACTCGGTCTTATCCTCTTTGTGGATCTACTAGATCCAACGGTCCACAAAAAATTGGTGTTTCTTCCTCCAAGAATTTCAACCGTCCATTTAGGTCCTCAATAGTTCCTCGCCAATTAACTTGGTGTCTTTCCTCCTGAGCTTAACTTCTACGAGGTGACTTCAACCCTCATCCTTCCTCTGAAATTTCTTCAAGACTCTATCCCTCCTGAGCTTGATTCTTGCTACAAACTCGAGCATTCTAGGGAATTATTACGCACACTCCTCGCAGCCTTCACGACAACCTCTAGTTATCCAAACACTTGCAACTTTGCACACTCCTTGCAACAAATTTTCTCCAACCATTCACTTGGTTGGAAAATTCTAAGGCTCTTCTCAGCCTACACACACTTTTCATGGATTTGTGCTATACTTTCACTTATGTTGGTATAAGAACAACTTTATCTCTCCCGATCTTCTCTAAGGTAAAACTCATAATATTGTCAATGCACTCCTTATAGACCTTCACTGCACTCCTTGCAGGAATTCTTAGGATGAGTAGGAATCGAAACTTATACTCTCCCTCTCACAGACTTCATACATTCAACATGAAATCACATATACACACACATAGCATTGAAACAAATGCATAATAGAGTATATAAGCAAACTATAAACATACCATTCAATAGATGCAAATAGTAACCATAACACACCATGAAATTGGATCAAATCATTCTTATATTAATTCAAGTGCTTTTGTACATGGTTTCAATAGCAACAACTATCTTCTCATACAATTTCTACAATCTTTGTTCTTCTCTACTCTCCTATGCTCTCTTGCTCTAGTGCTTAAATTACAATGAGAGTAATAATACAATACATACGAGGGAGATTTTTTGAGTTTTTTCCCTCCTACAACTCTGAGCTATCTTATCGAAAGACTACAACTACTTTACATTTATTACATTAAATGCATCCAACCGACAGATGAGAGAAAATGATCAAGATTTGCATTACAATCCCTAAAACATTTAATAACAATTGCATCGTTCTAGATATTACATTAATGTTCCATCTTTTGAAATTCAAAATGTTTTCAAAATGCGCGTTGGTGTATACCCAGCTGTCCTCCACTTGTGCTTGTTGGCTATGCTCATGTATCATACTCTGGCTGAAAAATTAATGGACTCTTGTCCATGAGCTCCTGCACTATTTTTCCACATTTCTGGATATCTGCTTCACTTTCCCAACTGGCATCTTCAATCGGGTGTCCCTTCCACTTTACCAAATATTGAAAAGATGTCTTCCTTCGGGTCTTCTTGCCAACTCTTTGATCAATGATCTTTTCCATCTGCGACTTTTAAAATATAGGCATTTGTTTGACCCATTGAATCTCCTTTTGATTCTCTTCCCCTCTCACTTCATCTTCTCTATAAGGGCACAGATCTACTACGTTGAATATGGGTGATATTCCCACATCATCTAGAAATTATATCTGATAATCATTTGCCTCAAATTTCCGCAAGATTTTACACGACCATATCTTTTTCATCTTCATCTTATTATATGTTCCCCTTGGGAACATTTATTTTCTTAGATGTGCTAAGAATAAATATCCCACTTCAAATTGAAGCTCTCTTCTGTGTTGATCTTATCTGCGCTTGTATTCTTGGTTGGAACTCTGCAACCTATTTTTAATCTTACTGTGAATCTCTTGCATCTCTGCTGCAAAATCTCCTGCTCCAACACTCCTGAAATCACTCTTCGCCAAGTCTCTCAACTCAGATACTCCTCTTGGTTGTAGTCCATACATTTTATGGAATGGGCTCTATCCTGTGCTCCGGTTAGGTGAGTCATTATGTGCAACTTCCGCTTGCGACAGAATTTGATCCCACTAACCATGATGTTCATCTATCAAAATCCTCAATAAGTACCCTAAACTTCGATTTATTGCCTCAGTCTGTCCATCCATCTGAGGATGATATGCTAAGCTAAAAGATAGATTCATCCCCATATTTTTCCATAGTGTCCTCCAGAAATGACCAACAAATTTGGTATCTCTATCCGAAACAACACTCTTGGGTAAAACATGAAGTCAAACAACTTCTTTGAAAAACAGATTTGAAATGTGTGTTGCATCATTGGTTTTCTTACATGGAATGAAATGTGCCATTTTTGAAAATTTGTTGACTACCACGAATATGGAATCACAACCTCTTTGTGTTCTCAACAGTCCTAACACAAAATCCATGCTTACCGCGTCCCATAGCCTCTCTGGTATTGGCAATGGTTGATACAACCCTGTATTCTTTATTTTCTCCTTTGTGTGATGGCATATTATACATCTGTTGACAAATTTCTTGACATCCATCCTCATTCCTTGCCAATAATACAAATTGGTCAGTTGCGCAAATGTTTTATCATGGTCGAAATGTCCAACCAATCCCCCACTTTGTTTTTCCTTTAAAAGGTTTTCTCTCATATAACTCTTTGGGACACACAATTGATTTCCTTTAAATAACAGTCCATCCTGAATTAAATATTCAACCCATTGTATTTTGTCTCTCAGAATGGGATTCTCACATGCTTCATAAGCATCCTTGAAATCTGAATAATCTCTGTACATTTTCTTAAAGCTATCAAAACCTAAGGTATTCACATGAAACTCCTACAGAATCAAGCATTTCCTGCTCAATGCATCAACAAATTTGTTAGCATTTCCATAAATGTGATTTATAACAAAAGTAAATTTCTTCATAAATTCAACCTATATTGCATGTTTCTGGTTCACTTTCTCCTGTCTAGTTATAAACTGTAAGGCCTGGTTGTCACTATACAAAACGAACTCTTTTGGAACCAGGTAGTTCCTCCATTTCTTCAATTCTTGTATGGCTGCATAAAATTCTTTATCATACGTGGAGTAATTCTTTTTGGCATCACTTGGTTTTTCACTGAAGTATGCAACTGGTCTATTTTCTTGACTTAAGACTGCTCCAATTGCAAATCCACCGTCACATCTCACTTGAATTTTTTTACTGAAATATGGAAAAACATGAAACTTGCAAATCCATCATCACGTATCCTTCAACAAATTGAAACTTTTCTCCGCTTCCTCTGTCCAATGAAAATATGTATGTCTCTTCTTGACTATGTCCATCATTGGTGCAAAAATTCCACTAAAATTTCTGATGAACTTCCTGTAAAAATTGGCTAGTCCAGGGAAGCTTTTGACTTTAAATATATTCCTTGGTGGTGGCCATTCTTTGATTTCTTTTACCTTCTCTGGATCCATCTTAAACTCATTCGAAGAGATCAAAAAACCCAAATAAATGAGTTCTTTCTTCATGAAAGATGACTTTTTCAAATTTATCAGCAACTTCTCTTGCTGCAACCTCCTCATCATTGAAGCTAAATGTCTCAAATGTTCTTCCTCGGTCTTATTGAAGATCAGTATATCATCAAGATACACAATTACAAAATTCCCAATGAAATATTTCAATACTTCATTTATCAATCTCATAAAAGTACTTGGCACATTCGTCAAGCCAAACAACATGACAATCCATTCATACAATCCTTCATTCATCTTGAATGTTGTCTTCCATTCATCACCTTCACTCATTCTAATCTGATGATATCCACTTTTTAAATCAATTTTTGAAAAAACCTTTGCTCCACTCAAGAAATTCATCAAGTCATCCATCCTGGTTAAAGGAAATCTATACCTGATGGTGATTTGTTTTATAGCCCTCGAGTCTATACACATCCTCCATCCTCCATCCTTCTTTAGACTTAACATTGTTGGCACAACGCATGGACTCAAGATTTCTCTAATCAACCCTTTGTCCATCAAATCTTAGACTTGCTTCTTAACCTCTTCATTCTCCTATGGTGTCAGTCTGTACGCTCCATTGTTTGGAAAACTTGCCCCTGGTATAAGGTCAATATGATGGCTTATACTTCTGATGGGAGGAAACGAACAAGGTAGGTCTTCCACCACTATATCAGCAAAATTCTCTAGTAGTTCCTAAATTTCCTCAGGTAGATCATCTATTGAAGTACTAGTCAAGATGGCTCTAGGTTTTCTCACCACAACAAATTGCATTTCTTCATGTTTATTGACTTCATCCAGAAGTTCCTTCCCACTCATGAGAAGTATAGTATTGCTTTCTTATTCTTTTACCTTATTGTCTTCAATTGGAAGCAACATATGCGTCCTACCATTCTTCTCCAAGGTGTATTTGTTCTTTCTTCCGTCATGAATAACATCTATCATATTTCCAAGGCCTCCCCAACAAAAGATGACATACATCCATGGGAATAACATCACATAAGATTTCATCTCTGTATCCCCCTATCTTAAATTCAACTAAACATTGTTTAGTGAAAGTTACCTGATGTCCGTTTTGCAACCACGAAACCTTGTATGGGATTGGATGTGCAACTGTCTCGAATTCCATATTTTCCACCATCTCAGTGGATACTAGATTATCCATGCTTCCACTATCAACTATCACCTTGCATACCCTATCCTTGGTCTTGCAAGCAGTCCTAAAAAAATCGTTCCTCTGGACTGGATTCTCCACCTCCTTCTCTAGTTTCAAGAGAATTTTCCTCATCATTAAGGATCTCCTGCCTTCTGCATATTCTACCTCAAAATTTCTCCTTTGCGCTTATGAAATGTGAGCTTTGCCTCCTCCATCTATTTTTCTATTGGGACATTCCCAATACTTGTGTCTGATCTTTCCACAGATGAAACACTTTATTTCACCTCCTATGCCTCTTCCTCTTCCTCTTGCTCGAGGAAAAGTGTTCCTATTGGAATATTGTCCTCCTTGTGAGCTTCCTCCCCTTTCTGGGTGGTTGTGTGTTTTCTTCTCTTCATCCTTAGGCTTCGGTAATCTGTCCTAGGAAAATTATTTTCCTCTACTCTGACTTCTACCTTTGCCCCTTTGACCTTGATTTTGGGCCAATTTCACTTCTGCCTTTGAAGCAATCTGATAAGCATCTTCTACATTCCTGATTGTCACCAATTCTCATCTCATATTGAATCTCATATTTCAGGCCATTCATGTATCTGAAAAATTTTTCATCATCACTCTCACGATGACCATCTTTGATATTTAACCTGTAAAATTCCTCAGTGTATTCCTTCACTGTCATCCCTTTCTGTCTCAAATTCCGCATTCTCCAGAACATATTGATTTGGTAATCTCTGGGTATGAATTTGGATTTCATCTTGGCGACCATTCTGTACCAACATTTTATTCTTTCTTTGCCTTTGCAATTCCTGTCAGCCTACTGTTCATCCCACCACAGTGTTGCATGTCATTTCAGTCTAGTGACATCGTGCTTAACATTCTTATCTTCTTCGATATTCTCATAGTCGAAGTATTTATCTAGATATCTAAACCAATCTAGCAGCTCCTCAACATCTAAGTTACCTTCATACATCGGGATGTCCATTTTTGCTCCGACACCTATCCTTGCAACAAATTTGAATAGACGTTCCTCTGCAACATCTTCGGCTACAACTTCTTCTTCAGCTCCAACTTCGTTCTCACTTTCGGGCTCACTGATATCTCCATTATCAGGTGTTCACCATTGTGTTGTCTCCATAACATCTAATTGACCACAAAGTTCTCTCATTTTCCTTTCCATAGCTGGATTGGGCATAATTCTATCTTGACGTCTTCTTGGAGGCATTGTTTCAATATATCCACATAGAATTCAAATCACAACTGTCCTCTGTCTTCCCTCTACAGAAAACAAAAGTTGTTATCTCTGATACCACCTGACATAGACCCCCACCTCAGCAAGGTCTACTGACCTCCCGGTCTATGGATCTTTTAGTTCCCAAGCCGAAATGGCTCCTTGGTCCACGTTGGAGCCCTTCATGCATATAACCACAGGTATCCTTTTATGAACCCCACCTGTATGAGCAAGCACTAGGCGCGGGTCTCCAATCTATGTGACCACTGACGATGACCACAAGCCTAAACAAAGGCATTTCATGATTTCATGATTTCTATTTCAAAGACCTCGATTCCTCCGATTCCTAAAACCCCGAAATGGGCTAATGGTTCCTAGCTCCTCCATTAAATTCTTCACTGATGTGACCCTCGACTTTGACCTAGGGTCCAACTTTCGAGCACATTAGGATTTTGCGTATCGGGATGTTGTGAAACAGTTCTCACCCTTTTCCTGAAATACGAACCTGCGTTGACCACTATGCTAGATCGACGGTCCTTGTCTCCCATGATCCAACGCTCCAGATTTTTCCTTGATGAATCAGGATTTCGCAACTCACGACTTGTGAGTTACAACTTCTTCCACACTCTCGACTTCTAAATTGTCGATATTCAAAGCACCAAATCAACGACTCTCACCCAGTCAGATCTGATGGCTTCTATCTCTCCTGAGATTTTTTGAGCATTAAAAGACAGTCGGTCTTATCCTCTCCACAGATTTGCTGGATCCAATAGTCCACGAAAAATCGATGTTTCTTCCTCCAATAATTTCAACCGTCCATTTAGGTCCTCAATGGTTCCTTGCCAATTAACTCGATGTCTTTCCTCCTGAGCTTAACTTCTATGAGGTGAATTCAACCCTCGTCCTTCCTCTAAACTTTCTTCGAGTCTCTATCTCTCCTGATCTTGATTCTTGCTACAAACTTGAGGATTCTAGGGAATTATTGTGTGCACTCCTTGTGGTCTTCACGACAACCTCTAGTTATCCGAACACTTCCAACTTTGCACACTCCTTGCAGAAAAAGTTCTCCAACCACCCACTTGGTTGGAAACTTCTAAGACTCTTCTCAGCCTGTGCACACCTCGCACGACTCTGTGCTAAACTTGCACTTATGTTGGTGTAAGAACAACTCTATCTCTCCTGAGCTTCTCCGAGGTAAAAATCAGAATCTTGTCAATGCACTCCTTGCGGACTTTCACTACACTCCTTGTAGGAATTCTCAAGATGAGTAGGAATCAAAACTTATACTCTCCCTCTCACAGAATTCATACATTCAACATGAAACCACATATACACACACATAGCATTGAAACAAATGTATAACATAGTATATAAGAAAACTATAAACATACCATTCAATATATGCAAACAATAACCATAACACACCATGAAATTAGATCAAAGCATTCTTGTATTAATTCAAGTGCTTCTGTACATGTTCTCAATAGCAACAAATATTTTCTCATACAATTTATACAATATTTGTTCTTCTCTGCTCTCCTATTCTCTCTTTCTCTACTGCTTAAATTAGACTGAGAGTAATAATACAATACACACGAGGGAGATTTCTTCAGTTTTTTCCCTCCTACAAATCTAATCTATCTTATAGAAATTAAAAACTACAACTACTTTAAATTTATTACATTAAATGCCTCCAACTGATAGATGAGAAAAAACACTCAAGATTTGCATTACAATCCCCAAAAAATTTAAGAACAATTACATCCTTCCAGCTATTACATTAATGTTCCATCTTTTGAAGTTCAAAACATTTTCAAAATGCGCACTGGTGTATATCCAGTTGTCCTCCACTTGCACTTTCTGGCGATGCTCCTACATCATTATCCCCTATTTTAGAGGGGGGTCCTAGCTAACTCTTACAACATTGTAATTTAGACACTCACTATCTCAAAATCCAATGTATGTTGTAAATGGCCTTGAAGAGTTTCCTCTTCACACCTATTTCAAGGCCCTAAAATCCTAAACTAGTCGGTGAACCCTACAAACAAAAAGTCTAATATATTTTAAGTTAAGCATTAATTTTATAGGCTTGATTTATGCAAAGGATGTGGTCTTTCAACTAGTGGTGTTTGGAATAGATGAAAATGAAGAAAACTTTAAAGCATCTAAAAGAAAATAAGATACTTCGAATTCAAAGAAAAAACTTGTAAAACCCTTTGTAAATATCAAATTTTCTAAATAATGTTTCAATGTCTTATAAATGAAAGTTTCCTAAAAAGTTCTTTTGTTTGACTACGCAAACGTACTTATATTTCCAGGAAAGTAAGAAAGAACTTTGAAACTGAAAATCTTTTCTTTTGCAAACAAACAACCTAGGCTACATTACCAAACTAAATGCAACAATTTTATTTTATTTTTGAACTGCTTTAACAAGAAAAACCAAAGATAAGGCATATTTTTTTGTTTTTCAAAGCAATAAACAGGAAAAAGAGAAAACAGAAACCAATATTGACAGAGACCCTAGGCCGACTGCGTAAATGTAGGGATTCAAAAAGAAACCAAAGGAGGATCTAAAACTTGAAATTTCACTCTAAACCTCTAGGGAAAACAAAAGAAAATCAAGAAACAAGTTGAAAACGAATATTTAACCCAAGATAAGGCCATAAACAGAGACACTGTAAAGTCCAAGAAAACCCTGACAAGATTAAAGATTTTGTCAGGAAAGAGAAAAGAATTCTCTTTTTTAAAAACACTTTCAAGACAAAGAGACACAGGAAGTTGCACCAATAGCCTATGTATGTACGCAGGTTTTATACTGTGTAGACTATGTATGTACACGGGCTAAGCCAAAGAAAAGCGCATACACCTCTGAGATTTTTCAAAAAAGAAAAAGACTAGGAAGACCAACTGGGTAGGGAAAGTTGGTAGGCACCTTGCAGTTGACCAGAGACCCTTGAAAGACTTAGTGATCTTGATAAAAACTCAAAAGGAAATAAAGAAGCCAATTAAAACCAAAAACCTCCCTCTAAAACGGTATAGAGGCTCCCTAGTGGACTCACTAATTCTGCTAGCAGGAAAATCCCCCTATTACTATACCAAGCTCAAAGTGTAGACAGAGCTATGAACTCCCTTAAAAGACAACCTAATTCATAAACTACCCCAAACACTCTAAATGGATGAACAGAAAGAGATAGGAAAGTAGGTCAAAAGTAGTACCTTTCGTCCTAACGTTCGATGTAGACCTCCTCCACCTTCGTAGCTTCCCAAACTGTTGATCTCCTCCCAAAGATAACCTACAAGAACACTTAGGCAAACAACGCTACAAATATCTATCTATATTAATCAATATTAGCGTTAGATATAAAACATTATGCATAAATCAAATGAAACACATAAAGATATCATTTGGGACAAGAAAAATATTATTTTATTCAAATCCAAAGATCGAAAATTACAACCTTTCTAGGTCGATGCTCCACGAACCTAGTCCAGGCTCCTCTTAATGTTTCTCCAAGTGAATCATCTCAATGTATTCTCTCACAATCAACAAATCTCTTCATAGGAAGGGAAGGGATTGTATAGGAGAAAAGGCTATGTTATAACCCTATAATTCATAGGATCATCTGTTGACTGGAAAATTTTCACTCTGGATGTATTTTGGCTTGCAAATAATATTTCATTTTTGCAAATTATTTTAAAGGAAAGGAAAAGAAAAGAAAATTCATGATTGTTGACGCTGAGTGGTGTTTCCTAACCCCATGGAGACAAAAGAAAGGGAAGCAATGCACAAAACCCACAAAAATCACTAAGCCTGAGTTTTTGCTGCATTCGCGCCCGGAGAATAAAGAATGCACTTAGATTGATGAAATCTGGTGAAACATATCTAGAAGTTCCTATTTCTATTCGTCCTACTATTGGAACTGTAGTGTATCCAATTTTTTCAAAGTGGATTAGGGATCATCATGATTTTCCTCTGAAGATTAATCAATGGTGAAATACTGTGTGATGGGAATTTAAACATCCTACATTTTCATTAGGATTCATGAGTTCCTTTGGCAAGAAAGTCATACTGCGTTTTCCACCAAGAAGAAGCTGATGAAGCTATATCGCAAAATATATGAAGAATTTCTAGCAGTTCCTGTTTTTAAAAAGTGAGCGAGGGCCCTTAGATTTGAAGGTATTAGGGGGCAGCAATCTCTGATATACAATTTTTCACAAGGGGCACCTTGGTGATTGTGGAGTACATGGAATTCGAAGGAAATTTCACAACTATTGTCGCTCAGTGCCTCAAAACCTTCCTGCCAACAACAATAAGTTGAAGGAGAACATGCAATATTGTGCTGACCACCCAGAAGAGATCGACAAACAACTATTGTGAGGGCATTTATTCCCAAAACAGGAAGCAATATACAGGGCGCTAATTCGCATTGTCTTGGACAGAGATTTGTAAAGATGTTCCCCTTTATGGTAACGAGTTTATTGAAGCTTATAGATTGAAACTCAGAGATAACCCACATGTATACCAAATGGCACATGTTGCAGTTGGAGCAAGGGAGAAAAATGGAGTTAATCAGCTATTATATAAGCAAGGAGGTTGAATAATGCAGAGAAAACAAAAATGAACAGGGATCATAACGAATTTTGGAAATTGTTGATAGTATTAACAAAGGCAGGAAATTTTTTGGCTTTTCACTCTGGAGACGGTCACATTGTATGGTCACAATTGTTTCTTGTTTTCCGAAAATCAGAAGATGTCAAACTCCTTCCATTTTGAAGGTCCTCCCTTGGCGGGTACCTCACCAGCATGATTTAGATGAGAGTCCATCCATTCTGATAATGGGGAAATTTGGTCTAGGACCTGATGATACAAGAATTCTCTCATTTATAGATTCTCACAGTGGGAAAGAAATTGAATCTTATAGGTTTTCCTATCCCATATCTCAAGTGATTCCTCTGCCAATGATAGATTCAACTGAGCAACGACTACATCTTTTTGTTGATAACAATGCAAGGGCACAATTGTTTCCCAGAACCAAAGAAGCACTGTCCATTTTTCGTAATCAGATGTCAAATATCTACTTATATTGATATAGAAAAAGGATCAATCCGAGGTTATGGTATCAGTAATCAGGATGTGTCAGATATGGTGTTTAAGGATTATTGCTTCACAACTAGAGAACTATGGTCTATATTATTTCTTTTTGGATTGGAGAAAATTGTCACCACTGTCACAAAATGTCAGGTGAGGTGGTCCACACAAAATAAAATGTTCCTTCTCTTGTAATAGAAGAGATAGATCCTGTGGTGATATCACTCGCATAAATATTGTTTAGTAAAGTTGGCAACATTCGGAAAATTCCTTGAAAAATAGAGTATTTGGTTAAAAATTCAAAGAAAAATAGTGAGCAGTGTCAAACGATGCCACTTCACTGATAATTGTCCAAGATTTGGGGTAACAATTGAAAGAATTTTTCTCCCAGATTATGTGTTAGAATATACCTGTTTTTGAGGCATCCAAATAATACAAATGGCAAAATATGCCAGCGTTTAGGCATTGGTTGAGCCATTTAACAGTCAAGGAATAGGGCACATTTGGTAACAATTACTCATTCGATGGAACAAATACAGGTTTTGGCTGAGGGATCATGGTAGAGTATCTCTATTTCCCAGACAGAGGACAAGAAGTCAAAGGGACAAGTGGCCAATAGTTCCATAATTCAAGGGATCGGCATCAACAACCTTTCAGCAAATTTGTGACAACGAAGCAATAGTTTCCAAATTTAACTTTCCTTTAATTTACTGTTTTGTTTGTTTTAGGAGACAGTTTACAGGTGTCATTTGGTTTTTGTAATTGTTTTCTATTTTGAAATGAAGTAGAGATCCCAAGCTATTAGCATTCAGATCATCAGCCAGAAGACAAGGGCAGATCCACTATTGTAGGTTGTTGGGTTCAATTCATAGGAATCTAATGTGGCCATAAGTTTCTATATATTGGATTAAATTTGATGTAAAAAGAGTTGGAAGCTATTGAAGGGATACTTTCCCAAATATTGTAATGAGCTCAGAGAGCCTCCTTTTTAAATCTGTAGGGGTACAAGAACATATTGTTTTCAGGATTCATGTGCCATGGCTATTGGTGAAGTGTTTCTCTTGTAAATTGTCTTTCTGTTTTCATATGTTTTTTCTTTCCTTATTATCTTGCAGAAGTTTATGAGAAGAATTTTTTGAAAGATACACTCTATTTCTGGTTGTGGATAATATTAATGTTTTCTTCTGATATTTAGTGGCAGAATTCTTCATTGCTCTATCGCTTAATTGATCTTCTATCTTGCTTCATTTGAATTTACCGAATCCAGTAGTATGTCTACCTTGCCCTGTTTCATTTGAGATTGATACTTCTGCAAATTGATCACCTCAGCCTCTTTGACTCCATTGCCCAGTGGTTTTCCCACGTTGTTCCAACCAAGCATTTAAAAAACCAAAACCAAATCTATCATAACTAGCCTAATACCCTATTCCAAACCAAGTTAAATCATACAGAGAGAGCCCTCTCTGAGTCTTGGATGGCTAGATACAAGACTCCAAGTGGTTTGATGTTGCCTCTGTGACTACCTCCGTAGCCTTGGGCAAATTACAGAGTGTTAACAGATTGGCAACCATATTGGGGAACTTTCCCCAGTAGTACACTTCAAAGCTCCACATCTGATCACTGATGGTGGACATCGACCAGACACAAGAAGGCTGAGATCATTCACTTGGAAACTCCAAATTATCTCTATATAGTGCCAAATCAAAGACTCCACTGGCGGAAGAACCTAAAGCATGGACAAGCAGCCTAGAAAGACTAGGTACTCAAGCTCAAATTGCATTCAAGACATCTTTGGTTTTATCTGCAATTACGTTTTGTCTTATTCTAAGCCTGATCAAAAGTATATTGTTGAAGATTACATTGATCATCTACAAACTAATGAGCCTCAAGAGATCAGATCCCCAATTGTGGATTATGTACATACTAATACACCTTTGCACATACCAGATGCACCTGTAGAAGTCCTAGTGAGACATAAGCCTCTTGCTTTATCTCCTACTCTTGCTAAAGCTCCGGATGGTTGTAAGCCTCTTTCTTCACCTCCTATACCTATCAAAATCCTAGACAGATACAAACCCCTATATTTTCCTCCTATCCTCCATGACCTCCCTGCAAATTACACCAATAATCTGCCCAGGTTTGATGGAGAGGATGCCAATATTACTGCTGAAAAACACATCCAGAGGTTTGAAGATTTCCTTGACCTTTATGAGGTTGAAGCTGACGATGTATATATAAGGATGTTTTCCCTGTCTTTGCAAGGTAAAGTTAAGAACTGGTTTAAAAATCTCCCAGTTGCAAGCATTAACAATTTCCATCAGTTTGTGAAAGCTTTCCTAGATCGGTGGGTGATCATGAGAAATGTCTTTCTCATCCTAGAAGAATATGACCATTTGAAAAGACAGCCAGGGGAAACAATACAATATTTTTCAGCAAGGTTCAATAAGGTATATCATGCAATACCTGTTGATATAAGGCCACCCCCGGGATCATCTCACTTGCATTTCCCAGATTCCTTTGATCCTGAGATGGCATTCCAATTGAGAGAAAGGAACACTGCAACACTTGAAGAAATGAAGAACATTGCAGTTGATGTAGAGGCCAACTTGTTGATCAAAAGGTCAAAGGTAAAGAACAAAGAAAAGGAGTAACTGAAGTCATCAGAAGCTAAACTGGACATTTTGGCCAGTGCCATGGAAGAGATGATGCAGAGGATCATCAGGAAAGATGAGCTTGTTGTCCAAAGACATCATGTTCCATTGATTTCAAAGAAAGAAAAGGTCACAGTTCCCAAACATTTTGCATCTGACCCTTGGTACCATGGTTTGGATAATGATTATTTCATGTATTCAATTCACAATATAGTTGAAGATGAAGTTCCAACTCATCTTGTTGAAGAGCCATCAGCTGATATGATGTGCATGTTTGATGACTTTTCTTACTGGCATAATCTACCCAAGTGTGATCAGTATGATGATGATCATGAGGCTTAAATAGATGTTGATTGTTCAAAGCAACCAACATCATGTCATTGGCAGGAATAAGATCAATTACAGCTCAGATATGACAATCAGCCTTTGCCCAACAATCATGACAGCGTTGAGGAAAATGCAAAAAATTTCAGAGTAAGGGAAAAATCTTTTCTCTTATGTTTCTCATCTTTTCAATTTCTAAAAAGAAGCTCTAGGCAAGTTGTAAATAGTGAAGATTTTTTTTTTATGATGATTCAATAGAGGATTCCATTGATGACATGGGATCTATTTTAGACCCTAAATCACAGTCACTATTTTCCCTTGATTTTCTAAGTCCAGATGGAAGTCCAGAGCTTGAAACAAGATTTGAAACAGTGGAATGTAATTCTGTCCCATTAGATTATAATTCATTTCAAAATTTTAAAGGAAACTCTTGAACAAGTGTTGAAGGATAAATACATAGAAAGTCAGGAAATTTCATTTGAATCAATGCAGCAGTCTTGTCAGTCTTTTCAGGATCCAATAGCTGATCGGTTGGATGACCTGTGTGGTAAAAATCATTCTTCATTCGCCAGTCATGAGATGAAAAGATGTTATGATATTGACATGATCAGGCAATCAGTTACAGGGGTGTGTTCAGCAGAAGCATCATTTCAGAACCCATCAGAAAAGTTGCAGCCATGTCTAGAAGTGCATGAGGATGCAAATAACACAACTACAACATCAAATCATGAATTTGAGTTGGTTAAATTTGAATATCCAGTAATAGGTCAAGTTTATATTGATCCAGTGGCTATTTATATGGAGAAATTGTTCATCACAGAGCCACAATGCATTTCCAGTTTTTTTGTTATATGTCATGATTATCAAGCCCCTTGTGATGAAGATCGTGATGGAAAGCATTTCATGATGTCTATGCAACTTCTATTTCTGATATTGATTGAAAACATTGAAAGAGTAGAGCTAGTAAAGAAGCTACTTGATTGGCTTCATTGGAATTTTTGTATTATTTGATTTAGCATGATTTTCAGAAGTATAGGGTAGGTAGGAGAATGTGAATAAGCTCAACATTCTGAGCATCTATTTTTCAGCAATGTTCATTTTGGTTTGGTTTCAGTTGAAAGATCAAAACATGTACTGGTTGCAGAATAATTTTGGGATCAACTCGATGAATAAAGCATCAGTCTGCATATTCAGAGTTTAGTGGTTCTTGACACCTCCCAAAAGAGCTGCCATCCCTAGGTGGATCCACTGTTATAACCCTATAATTCATAAGATCATCTGTTGAATGGAAAATTTTCACTCTGGATGTATTTTGGCTTGCAAATAATATTTCATTTTTGCAAATTATTTTAAAGGAAAGGAAAAGAAACGAAAATTCATGATTGTTGATGTTGAGTGGTGTTTCCTAACCCCATGGAGACAAAATAAAGGGAATTAGTGCACAAAACCCACAAAAATCACTAAGCCTAAGTTTTTGTTGCATTCGCGCCTAGAGAATAAAGAGCACACTCATATCGACGGTCGATCTAGCGGTGCGTAGATCAACAAATGACAGTGGATTCTAGACCCCCTCGAATGTTTTGCTTTTAATGATGGGGGGGTGTCTAGAATGGTGACTAACAAGTGTTCACAAATCTACGGTCATCATGACAGTGCACAGATGGATGGTCTATAGGTGATTCCAAACCCCCTCAACCGTTTTGCCTTTAATAGTGGGGGGGGTCAGGAATGAGGTTGTGTTATAAAACCACCCCTGGATAGGTGTCATATCCATAGGCCATTGGACCCCCCCCTAAAACCACTTACCACCTCAGGCGGGTCCTGACTACCACCTTTCCCCAAAAAACTACCTTCCCCCAATTTTTCAAAACTGCCCATTTTTTGTCTGTTTGACACCTCGTCTTGCGAAGAGGATTCTGGGAAAACGAAGATGAAATTTAAAAAATCGAAAGATTATTTTGTTCATCACGGGATGAAGAACAAAAACCTCTCCCACGTTTTGCAAAGGTGCCACCAGTTGGGAGAATCGAAGCTGTCTCTCAGCCTCATTTTTCGGATTTCTGGTTTTTCCTGTTACAGTCCCGATTTTGCGTGAGCTGTTTCGGAGAGGTGGAGGAAAAATTTGAGAAAATGAAGGAAGTGTTTTCTCTAGAAAAGATAATATACAATATCCTCCTTAGGTTTTTTCATAGGTGCCACTTATTGGGAGAAATCAATGACTGAGCGTACCCCTATTTTCAGTAAATTTGGCCAAATTTGCAGTTCCAGATTTTTGGGGATTTTATGCTATTCTTGGCCGAGGTGGTTGAATCCGACCTTATGAGCCTGGGGAGAGTGTGTTTTATAAATTGTAGTGATTCAAATGTGTAAAGGGAGAGGTTGATCAGTCAAGGGACCATGATTGAGTTTTTGTAAAACAGCTCACTAAGCCTTCTGTATTTTCATCAATTCAATAATATAGTCACAACAACTACAGGATTCATGTGTCATTTTTGGTGGTGATGTTTTCCTCATTCACTGTAAATTTGTTTTCATTTTATTTCTTAAGTTATTCATACTCTGAATTATGCAAAGAAGTTCGAACAACATAATTTGTTGAGACATACACTCTATTTTTGGATTTGACATAATTGTCAATGTTTTCTTTTCAATGGTTAATTTCAGGATTCTTAATTGCCTTGTTATTGCCTATTCTTCTCATCTTGCTCCTCTAAATCCAAAAATCAAATTCAAAGAATCCAACAAGAGTGCTTACCTTGCCCTGTAATGTTGTTTGTAGAAATTGTTTTTTATTGAACTTTAGGTTGTGGCCCCATTACCCAATGGATCTCTTTTCTCCTGTTCGAGCGAATCATTTAAAAAATACAAACTCTGAACCCATTAGCTAGCCTAATATCTATTCAAAAAAATATATATCACACAGAGAGATCCCTCTCTGAGTCTTGGAGGGATAGATCTAAGACTCAAAGTGGTTTTGATGTTGCCTTTGTGACTGCCTCCACAGCCTTGGGAAAATTACAGAGTGCTAACAGGCTATATAGGGAATGGTGAGGAAAAAACTCATAAAGGGTTGCCAATACTTGGGCAAGGAGGGAAAGGGATATTGGTAGAGTTTCTATGTTCTAATGCTTGATGATGGAATGGGACCCCAATACCTCCTTTTATATGATAAAAGGATAGTTATTTGGTTTGGGGATGGGCTATAGTAGGTGAATTGTTTAGCAAACCTCCAATAGCCCGTTAACTCCACTGAATTCCATGAAATGTTTTATTTTTTGCAACTTTTTGAGGTAAATGCGGGTTGTTTAGTATGTAGCTAGAATATGTACATAGGTTGTCTAGTATGTAGCTAATGTATGTACATGGGAAGTAGTGCAACAAGGCATGTACATGCTCCAAAAAATGGTTTTTTAAAGAGGCCAATGTCATGTATGCATATAGTTCAATGCCCTACTTATGCATACAGGCCATTGCCATGTATGCATAAGTAGGGAATTTTAGGGATATAACAATTATGAAAGTCAATATATCCTTACAACACCTTTTTTTCGTGAAGGCTACGAGGGTATTAACATGATCAAAAGAATTTATTTATTTTTAGATCATAGATATCAGTCTCTTCTAGTGTGGTGTATAACTCATTTCAGAAATGGTTAAACCCACAAAAATTAATAGCAAAGATAAAATAGGTATGTATTCTAGGATTTTCATAAATGCAAAGACAAAAATAGATTGAGAATAGTAAACAATATTAATTTTAAAAGAAAAAACGCTAAATTTTTCACTCCCGGCCTAAAACTTTTAAATTCAAAATAACGTGCACATGTTCTTAAGAATGTACATGTTCTCTAGGAATTCACATGCACTATAGGAACTTTCACATGTTCCATAAACATGCACACACTCCTATTTCCTATTTCCTATTTTATATTCCCCCCTCCCTCTCTCTCTTTCTCCTACATGTACTCCTCTCTCCCCCATACTTTGAATCCCCCTCCCTCTACCCCCTTTCTCTACTTACCTCTCTCTACCCCCTTTCCCTCTATATCCTCTTCTTCCTCTCACTCTCTCTCTATCTACCCCCCCTCTATGTCACCGTCTCTCTCCATATCATAAACCTACACATGGTAATACCTAGACATGGCAAGACTTAGACATCACAAGGCATGGAAATACCTAGAACTAGACCTTTCCTTTCCATGCCTCACACTCTCACACCCACTCCCTCTCTATTTACCCCCTCTCCCAATTTCTCCATGTTGGCATGCAGTGGGTAGACCCGGGGTTAATCTTTAATATACCAACAAAACCCTTAGACATTTTCGCTTTCGACATCACCTGCAAGTAAGTGAATTCTCACCCGAGACATCTAGAGGGGTTCAGGAACCAAGGTTATGTAGTGATGAGAGGAAGAGAGGAATTCAACTTGTTCTTACTAACCATCTACTCATTTGAGTAGTTTCCATTACTTAACAGTTACTTAACATGAAACATACCTTGTGTGCGACATTCCTTTACTTGATATTCCTTTATTCATTAGTTAATTTAGTGCGCGAAACTATACATCATATATGAATAACACATTCATTATCACCAATGCACCATATTTGTAAACATCATAACATGCAAACACAACACATCATGACACACAGTTTTAACATGGTTTTCTCAACTTCATCTACGTCCACAACGATGAGATTCTTATATTAGTCATTAATAATTCTCTTACAATTGCGCATTGTGATACGAAATATGCAATAGTAACATTACCCAAACCCGCCTATTGTTAGGACCACACAATGTACCTTTTTGCCCAATACTTTTTGCCATTACTATACCCTGGATCACATGTATTTAGACTTATACCACCATCTCATCTGATCATTCCAAGGTATACAACGTCATTTCTCATCACTACACGTTTAATTTGTTTTGCATGATATTTTACATTGCTCTCGTACTTAACCATTGAATAGAAGTGCATAAGTGTCCATATTTGCAGAATAGTATTCAAAGCCGATGCTGAAACACAGAACTGCCCAAAGCCGTTGTTGAACTGATGCTGAAACACGGGAGCTGCTACACAGTCCGAGGACGCACATGCTGAAACACGGAGCTGCTACACAGTCTGAGGATGCATATGCCGAAACACAGAGCAGCTACATGGTTCGACGATGCAGATGCTGAAACACGGAGCCGTAACTCAGTTCATAAGTGCAGATGCTGAAACACAGAGGAGACTGCCACGATGCTGAAACACGAAGCCATGACAGTTAGCAGTCAAGGACGACACAGTCAAGAACGCAATTCACGTGGATGAAACAGCCCGTGAATTGCGATGCTGAAACAACATCAGTAGCTATGAGAAGAAGCTGTTACACCAGCCGTAACAACAATGCCTCGTTCAGCTCCTGTATTAGCATTCGGTTGCGTGAGAATAGAACACCCTATGCTGATTTAGAAAGAAGATCCGATTTAGTGTAGGATCCAAATCTGCTTTGTAATGATTGTATCGATGGGATTTTCCCTTTAAATTCAAGGGAAATCACCATTCGAAGGATCCAAGTTTTTATGTACTGAAGAACTTCAGAGAGCGGGACATGTTCGATCTTTTCAATTTGTAATGTGATATTTCAACAGATGAATAGAAGACTGCTTTGATAATTCGTCTCTAAGTTCTCCCGTTTCAGGGGAATCTTGTGAGAAGGGAGGGCCCACCTTCTTCACAAGATTCACCCCTTAGTTAGAAGTGTGCTTATCTAATTTTTGTTTATATTTTGTTTGACTTTTGTTTGCTGAAACACAGTTTTAATGGATTCTGCGTTGCTGAAACACTACTGACTCTGTCTCAGTTATTGAATAGAAATTGTAATTCTTTTTATCAGCAATCTTGTGTGATGATTTTAGGTTAGCAGAGATTTGATTAAAGATTCCTGCACAGACAGAAAGGGATTAAAATATCAGACCCTCTGTAGAATTCATTCCTACTACAGTTGTGCTAGACAGAGGTCCGGATAAAAGGTTCCTGCTCAGACAGAAAGGAATCTAACTATCTCGACTTCAGTAGATCTCTTTCCCCTGCAAGTGTGCTAGCCAGGGATTTGGTTAAGTGCCCCTGCTCAGCCAGGAAGGGACTACAACACCTTGTCTTCTGTAGATTTCCTTTTATCCCTGCAAGTGTGCTAGTCAAAGATTTGGTTAAGTGTCCCTGCTCATCCAGGAAGGGACTACAACACCTTGTCTTCTGTATATTTCCTTTTGCCTCTGCAAGTGTGTTAGCCAAGGATTGGACTAAGGGTTCCTACTCAGAAAGGAAAGAACCAACATCCTATTCACTGTGTACTTTTCCTGTGTTAGTCAGAAACCGGGTTAGAGATCCCTGCTCAGAAAGAAAGGAATCAGGTTGCCCTATTCTTTGTAGACTTCAATCTCACAAGTGTGCCAACAGAAGTAAGGCCCAAGGCTCCTACTTAGACAGAAAGGAACTAAGTGCTTTGTTCTCTGTTAGATAGAGTTTATTGTTTTCTGCATTATTGTCTTCATGAAAGAGTGTTAGCACTGAGTCTCTGTTTGAGAGTAAGGGTCCTGTTCTCTGATTGCAAGACAGTTGTTCTTTCCCATTGCAATGTTATTTTAAAATGTAATCCAGGATTCTTAAATTGAACTATAAAGAATTGCAATAGGGAGATTGTTTTCCTGTGATTTAATT
>SNQJ01S0023215.1:30983-47310 GCA_010110895.2 Picea sitchensis | reverse complement strand
AAGAGTGTTAGTACTGAGTCTCTGTTTGAGAGTAAGGGTCATGTTCTCTGATTGCAAGACAGTTGTTCTTTCCCATTGCAATGTTATTTTAAAATGTAATCCAGGATTCTTAAATTGAACTATAAAGAATTGCAATAGGGAGATTGCTTTCCTGTGATTTAATTCAGAGCTTCAGTTCACTCCAGCAAAGTATAGATAGAATGATTTTATTTACTACAACACTAAGTGCTTCTGGAATTGAGCATATATAGTGCGTGGCTATCTTTGAAACAAAAGACTTCCCTGGGTTGATAATTTATGTTTCACTAGGTTGTTTGAAATTAATTAAGCAATTATAGTGACCAACACCTATCTGTTCTATTGTAATGCGAGCTTCACTCCTCAATAATAGCATCCAAAAACTTAGAAAAAAACTAAACTCATGTACAATGCACCATAACCTCTTATTCTCTCCACCTTCTACCCAAAACCCATTACATATTTATACATCAAAATAGGGCTAATGTCATTACAACATGGAAAAAATGTCCCAAAATCCTAACTACTTTCCGCCTTTTGCATGTCGCTTTGTCGTGCTTCCTCCTTTTGTGTTCTTTGACTCCTTGAATTCCACTCATGTCATGCGCTCTGGTCCATCCTATAAATGACTTTTCTTCTTTGAATTATTCTGGTAGAGATCCAAAAAATTAACGAAAATTCCTATCCGACAGCCCCCCAACACTCACATGTGACTCGTCTTGAGCCACTCAGGCCTTCTTCCAGTGCGCCATGAATTTTTTGAAGGTCTCCTTTGCTATCACAAGTTTCTTGATACAACATTTCTCTTGCAGTCTGCACATTTATTTCTAACTTAATATGTTCTTCATGGAAAATGGCGGAGTTGAATTAGCATGGAACTCCTTCATAACTTTCTCCTTCAATATAGGTATATGGTTTTCTTATTTCTTGAGTATCATAACTATCACCCTACCCAGTTCCTTTCTACATAGAAAATATTATTCATCTATTCTTCATGTTCTTGTGCTCCTTCCTGATGCTTCTTTGGTTTAGGTATCTTATTTTCTACTTTTACGTTTCCTTCGGTTCTGTGCATTCCATCGCTGGTAAATTTTACAAAACTGGGGTCAATTATTGTCATTTGCGGGACTTCCTCCTGCATCGGCATTGCAACTTGCTTATGAATCTATGTTGTTTCTTTATTTGGTGCCATATTCCTCTATTATACCCTATTTAGCTCCTATAATATATGTTATTTCTCTTCACTATGCTCAGATTCTATACTACACTCAACTCTTCTCCCTATCTTCTCAAATGGATAAGAAACGATGACCTACCCTTTTTGCTTGCTTTATAGTGAGCTGGATCTATGAAACCCTACTTGAAATCTCATTTGATTACAATCGATTCATTCCATGTATGATAATAATGTTGTATGATCCAACAAATTACGGTCTAAATCTACCATCCTGTAAAAATCTTTGTCACACTCATTCCCACTGTCTCCCAATTATGTTCCATTTTAGATGCTTTTCCTATTAGTTTTTAATTATGACTACACACTTCCAATATTCTATTGTCAAATTTACCCTTCAATGCATGTCCCATTGTGGATGTTCTTGTTCACTCCTTCTGTGCTAACCTCGGTCACCGTTCAATGCTCCATTAACTCTGTATCTTCAGTGAATTCTTTGTTCGATTATGCAATCTGTCAATATCTTCTGACCAATATGAATTTATTGTTATGAGGCACCACTAATTCACCATAATGGTAGATATTTATTGAAAATCCTGTCATGGGTTGTCTTAAATTCTCTTAGTTGTCATTTGTGTGATCCCTTTTCTCTGTGTGATCTCTTCTCCCTATGCAATATCTTCTCTCTATGCGATCTCTTCTCTCTGTGTGATATTTCTTCCTTCTTCTATCTTCTCTTTTGTCTGCTTCTTTTTCTTCCACGATACTTTCCTTCTTTTCCGTTTTACCTGCTAATCGTAAATTCTTGGACTTTTGCAACTTTCGACTTCTTTCCTAACCCATTTTCTTCCTCTTTCATATTTTACTTTATTTTTCTTTCTTTTCCCACCTTTTCTTTCTATAATACACTATAATACAACTTTGTATGTGCATTTTTTTATAGAGCGTGGAAGGAAGATCGTCCCTGTACAATTTCAATCGACTCCCATTCTCTAGTCCTTCCACAAATTATCCATCCAAATATTCTAGTTGAACACCACCTAATTCTGTCACATATATGATCATGTATGAACCTATCTAGTGCATCTTGAGCTTTTTCGGGTGTTGTAACAAGTTACTGTCATACATAAATACTATATATCCTATGTGGAACTTGTTCTGCTTGATGTGTCTATCATGCCATGCCTTTTCATGTTCCTTTTGTACTTGTTGATGGAACCCTAAAACAAATAGGTCTTCTTCTAATATCAGTAATTGTGCTAGTCTTTCTTCTACTGCAACAAAATCCATAAGGTCTGCCATCACAACAATGCGTAGACTTGGTACAAGAAACTCCATGGGCATGAATTCTTTGTAACCAGATGTTAATCTAAAGGGTTTTTACTTGAAATCTTCTTTCATGTAGTTATATAAGCCCATAGCAGCACAAGAATCCTTATGTCCCATTCATCCCATCCTACATTACATACCTTGGTCAGTGCATTCTCTAGTATCTTATTAATGGCCTCCACATTTCCATTTTCTTAAGGGTGATATGTAGTGATTTTTCGATGATGAATATGGAATTCTTCTGTCATTGTTGCAATTATCTTGTTCAAAAAGTGAGTCCCCTGATTTCTCATAAGTACTTTAGGACACCCAAACCTTGTAATTATGTTCTTGAATAAGAACCGTGTAGATGTCTTTGCACTAAAATATGTAACTAGTTTTAACTCTATCCATCTTGTCTAGTATGTCGTTTTAATTATGTAATTGTCTCATGTTCTCCTTATTGGTGGATTAATTGGTCTGACAAAATCCATTGCCCATTTTTCAAACGCATGTTAGGTAACTTGTGGATTCAAAGGAATGTCATCCCTTCACAACAACCTTCCTACTCTTTGGAAAACATCACAACTCTAACAATATTCCTTCACATCCTTATGGATGTTAGGCCACCATATCCTGGCATGCACTATCTTCTACGATGTCTCCTTTCCCGCATAATGTAATCTGAAAATTCCATCATGCGCCTCTTCTAGGATCATTGGTCTTTCATGTTCTAGTACATAACATCGAAGTATCCCATCTATGCCCAAATTATATAAATTTCTTGTGATCAAATGATAATATAGTTATTTAATGATGAGCTACTTCTTCTGTGCTACTGTCATATTGGATGGAGCCACTCATGTTCTCAATAATTGGATAATGTTTTCAAAGTGGTCATCCACCATCTGAACTGAGAATAAATGTGCATCTGGTAAACTATCGTCTAGGTTCCCTCCATCTTCTCCTATCAATATTCGTGAAAAATGGTTTGTTCTTGCATTCAGTTTGTCCAATGTCGAGCTTTACTATAAATTAAAAATCATACTCTTGGGACAACAATAATCATCTACAAATTCTCCCCCTAAACATTGGCTTGTTCACTAGGTATTTGGGCACATAGTGGTTTGTATACATCTTGAAATGGGACCCCAACAAATAGTGTCTAAACTTTTGCAAGACCTGTTGGAGTAGGCTATTTTGGGTAAGGTTCAAGATATATCATAGAAAACAAGACAGAATGGACCAAGGAAGCATTGCGCAACATGAACAAAGGAAAATCAACACGACAAAATTGAGGATTAGCACACAAAGGCAGTTAGAATATGGACAAGTTGAACTCACTTAGAATTAGGGTTTTGGGTTATAATGTAATGGTTTTTACCCACTTTTGAAGTATAAATATAGGTTTTATGAGGTATATAGGGGTAATTATCATCAATCCTTTGAACATGTTTACAATATATTTTTGAGAACAATTTTGAGTCTTGAAGTAATTAGTTTTTTTGTATGATCTGAAGAGATCTAGTGATGATGAGTCATATGGAGTGTAATTGAGGGTCAGTTTGCAAGTTGTGGATCTTGGTGCGAAAATGGTAATCCTCACGAAGTACAATAAAATTTTGATGTAATGCGTGCAACACAAAACTTTTGATGAGGAATAATAAATAAGCAGAATATCTTTGTGGATGTAGCCTAGGGGGGGTGAACCGCGATAAAATATGGTGTCTCTATGTGTGTTTCTCTTATCCATTTATTTGATATGCTTTTATGTTGAATGAATACATGCATCTATTAGAGTTATATTACAAGGCATACTATATTAAACATGTTATATTATATAGAATGAATGTTAAAGGATGAATAATTGGTAGATTTGAATGATGGTATGGTAGAATGCATGTTGAAGTAAGAGAAGTATGAATGTGTCTAATATTCCCTCGAGTTCCATCCCTTCCATGATTGCAAACACTTGGGTCATGAAATCACCCATAAGCCATCTCGGGTGAGATTGTGTTGTGCACTCAGTGTGTAGTGTTTCCTTCTGGTTTACCAGAGGGGTTGATGTTTTCTAGGGTTTTGTTAGAGAACTAAAGTAGAACTCGGGTCAACCCATACATCCAACAAATGGTTCCATTTCCAGTTGAAACTCAAAAGAATGGATTGGAGAGGATTTGATGAAGAGACTGCAGTGGTAGAAGGGGATGTTTAAGCCATGGAACCCTACAAAGAAAGATATTGAAATATGGTTGGATACAAAACAACTAGAGTTTGCGCAGAAAGATAATAGGATCTCCTGGTATACACCACGTTGGTATCTGTAGATGTATGTGTTTACTTATTTCCATGAGGCATGTTTCTATTATTTTCAAGAGTTATTATAGGAGTGGTTATTGAGGTTGAAGGATACTCATCTAACTAATCAGATAAGGCCAATAGAGTGGACTACTGAGAACATTGCATGGTTGGAAAGGGTTAATAATAAATTCACGTTCACAATGTATTTTTGGTTAGACAGTATTATTGTAGGGTTTATTATTGAATTTGCAGTCGATACAGAGAAGTCATATACTGCTGCAAAGCAGGAATTCTTGAAGGGAACAAGAGGGAGCTACATTAGGTCTCTTTAAACATCGATAAATATATTATTATATGATAAAGGCATGATTAAAATGGAATCAGACAACCAAATCACTCTGTGCACATGGAGGAGCTGGGGAAACACTAAGTAAGATTTGAGACATCGAGAGGGATCTGGAAAGAGGCCATAAAAAGGAATAAATGGAACCTATTATGATGGATGAGGAAAAAAACAAGGATATAATAGAAAGAGTAGGAGTGACGTGCAACGAATGACCCTACCAGTATAAGATCAGTAGAAAAAAAAGCGTAGTAGCTGAGAGAGAGGGAATAGACAGTGATGAGGAAGAGGTATATGATCTCTATGCAATAGGGAAGATTGAGGAAATATTGCGTTCCACATATGAGAGGAAAACCAGAGGTTAGAGGTCTGGTGCAAAATAATTCTCTCCATTCCAGATCCGAATTAGTGTGGAACCCAAAACCCCATGTGCAACTAAGACAACTGAAGAAGAAGAAGCGTTCAAACAACAAGTGATTAGTTGTAGAAGGATTTTAGTAGGACATGGGTATAGTGGAAACTCAAGTAGAAGTATAAGATAAACAAGAATTATTCAAGTATCTACACTTTTGGAGGTAGTAGTAAAACAAACTTCATGATGGCAGTAGTAGATCCAACTATTAGGTTACCTGAGTTATGTGGAGAAGGTTCAGAGGACCCAGAGAAGAATTTGTTTATCTATAATAAGATATGGGAATATAAGAAAATTATAGATGAAGATACAAAGGTTTCACATTTGTAAATCACATTCAGAGACCACACATTAGACTGGTACATGGGTCTCCCAGTGAATAATCCAACAGGAGAACCTACAACTATCATAGAGGTGAAAAAACAATTGATCAATGAATTTCAGAAACCAAGTTCAGAGGATCAATTCACGAATGAAATGATAGAGATTAAGAATAAGTTGGGTGAGTCAGTATTGTAGGTTTATCAGAAGTTCAAGAGGCTAAAATGTAATTTGAATCACGCTATTATTGATATGCAACATCGAAATTTATTTTTTAACTCTTTATTGTAACATTTGAAGTATCCTTTGAGGCAACAAAAGTTCCAAACCCGGGATGAGGCCTTGCAAGAAGCTTTGTAGTTAGACAAAAATTAGTATAATCATACAGATCCAGTTGTGGAAGAGTTGAGAACATACCTGAATAACTTAACATTTCAATTAAATCAGAATAAGGGAAAGGAAAAGAGGGAAGATTTTTGGTGCACATTTTGCAGAACAAAAGGTTATCATAAGAATGAGTGTCCAACCTTTGCGCAACACTTGGGGAATTTTTTTTTGAATCTTTTAACCCTAGGAGGACCATGGTGTGAGATATGCAGAACACATGGAAATGATCCTTATCATCATCCCATGATGGGGAAGTATCAAAAAGTACCAAAGACCACATTTTGTAATTTTTGCAAGTTAGTCGGACATGAAGACAAGGACTGGAGAACCTTGGATATAATGAAGGAGAGGACATCAGATGCATATATGGTGCAAACTGAATTAATGATAGCACAACCTTTGCAGCAACCATAGTATAACAACATGAAACAACCACAGTATAACAATGCGCAACAGTTTGTAGCACCACCGCAGTATAATAACTCGCAATAGTTTGGAGGACCATCGCAGTATAATAATGCATAGCAGTGTACAATGACACCATAGTACAATAATGTGTAGCTGTAGTATAATTAGTCACCACAATATAATACACCACATGGAAAAAATCAAGGAAACAAAGGAGGAAGTCATGGAGGAAGAGGATTTGGAGGAGGTAGAGGACTTGTAGTTTGTCACAATTTTTAGAAACCTAGACACTATGCAAGAGATTTTCCATATTCACCTGTGACATGTATGTATTGTTACGAAGTAGACCATGAGACAGAAGAATGTTTGACACTTTTTGTCAAGGTACAGGACAAGAGGAACCAAAACAACTAGAATGTCCAATGGATTGTTGTGGAAAATAGAGAAGAGGATGGGAATAAGATCAACATAATTACTAGAGGTGGATCAAAGATAGTAGAAGATGCAACAAAGAAGGATCAAGACCAATATGAGTGGGTCAGGAAGAATACAGAACCTGAATAGAAGTTTGGTGCGTGAAAATAGAAAGAGACATTCAAAGAGGCTAGACATGAGATTTTGAAGGAGAATATTACATTGATTTCAGGAACAAAGACGGTAGATGATATACCAGTGTATGACATGCATCCATTATTTGATCAAACCAACAGAGAACAACCATCAGAATCAATAGGTAATTTGAGAAACTATTTGGGGTCTTGTGTGAATTTTTTGAATGATAAAAATTATTTACAAGTATTATAGAGTTTGTTAGAAAAGTGTAGTTTTGGAGAAGAAATGAAATTAGAACGCAGGAGAGTCAATTAGGTCTATATGAAGAGAACAAAAATTAGGGAATTCATGTTGAATGCAAACATTGGATATTTAAATATGGGTGATATCATACTAGACTTAGGGTCTGAAGTAAATGTTTTTCCTAAAAAAACATGGGAAGCTATGGGAGAACCTACATTGGGATTTTCACCTATTCAGTTGAAGTTATCAAATCAACATAGAGCTGTACCAATTGGTAGATTGAAGGGAATACCAATAGATATAGATGGAATGTGCACCATGGCATACTTTTAAGTGATTGACATAGTAGATAACACTTCACCATATCCAACATTGTTGGGTCTGGATTGGGATTTTGATAATCAGGCTATTATCAATCTAAAGACTAGAAAGATGATATTTGAATAAGGATAATATAGATTTATTGCATTGTTAGATACCTCAGAAGGATGAAATTATGTGGAACCTATGAAAGAAAATTTTATTGCAGAAGAAATAAATCAATTGTATAGAATTATAGTGCACGAAGAGAACTACATCAACCCAATTGCAGATGGAATGTTGAGTTGGAGGAGTATTAGTTCTTGTGCTTCAGAATCTGACACAGGACTAGAGAACTGGAAGAAATGATTACATGAAGTATCCACTAGAATATGTTCTAGGATGATGTGCGTACTGAGATGGATTGGTTCAGAGGTAAGAGAACCTCCTACTTTTTATGGTCAGAATGACTTAAAAGAATTTTTAATGAATTTTGAATTAGAATTAATAGAAAATAAAGGATTACTAGTATTAGATATTTCTTTGAAATATGCACCTACTCGTTGGTGGTGTACACATAAATAAAAATATCAACAACTGGTATCAATGAAAGAGGTTACTACACATTAGATTTGGCGCAGAGCAGGAGCATAGATATGAGGAGAATTATGATGGAATTGGACAACCCAGAGAACATGTAGAAATATGTATAATTCAATGGATATTAGTACCACTAGAAGAATGGCCACATCATTTTATTCACACACTATAAGGCATTCCAAAGAACCGGTACACAGAATAGGAATAATGCAGGGAAATTGCAAATTGGCAAGAAATGTAGCATAATTTTGTGATTACATTTTCCTTTGAACATGAAAGTCCATTGATAGATATAGCACTGAAGGTTGTAATAGACAAGATTTTTGAAGAACCCGAAGTGGAAATTGTCACAACATATCAGAATGGAAAAATAGTTCGATATTTGCTACATTATTATCATGTCACAGAAGAAGAAGACTGAAGAGAAGAAAACCTGCACAATATCCAGATCCTAGAAGTTGAAGGGGAAAGACAGGTAAAAGGTCCAAAGCTATAGTCATAGGATTATGCTACACCATTGAATATAAAGAAGGTAAACATTGGAACCACAGAAAAATCAAATATTGCAAGCATTGGAGATTATTGGGATAATCAAACAGTAGAAAGAATCATAGAGTTATTGTGCGAGTACAATGATTTGCTTCCAACAACATTTTCAGAGATGAAGGGATTAGCAGGAGAACTTGGAGAGATGAAGATCCCTTTGAAACCAAATGCTATACCTATAAGATAGATACCTTACAGGTTAAATCTAGTGTACAAGAAGAAAGTTAAAGCATAAATTGAGAATATGTTAGAGGTTGGTGTCATAGAACCTATGGAAGAATCTAAATGGATCATCAATTACAATAAAATAAGTAAGGGGGAATAAGTATGTGTGTATATATGAGAAAAATTAATGATTCTTTCCTGCATGATCCTTTTCCTACCCATTTATAGACGAAGTTTTGGAGAATGCAAGAGGCCAAGAATCCTATTCATTTACAGATGGGTTTTCAAGATATGATTAGATAAGGATAGCACCAGACGATAGAAACAACAAAACATTTTCTACAGAATGGGGATCATTCCAGTATACAATGATTTCATTTGGGTTGAAGAATGCAACTGCAATTTTTTCAAGGGTAGTAGTAGTTTCCTTTAAGGAATTTATTCATAAGTTTGTGGAAGTTTACTTGGATGATTGGAAAATTTTTAGTTTACTGAAGGATCATGTTTAAGTGTTAAGACTAATGTTAGAAATATGTAGACAGTGTCTGATTTCATTGAATATTAAGAAATGCATTTGTAGTGCACCTTTTGGAATCTTGTTAGGGAATGTGGTGTGTAAACAGGGTTTGTTGGTTGATGCTGCTAAACTTGTTTTCATAGTTAACTTACCACCACCTAAGTCAGTGCGCCAGTTGAAAAGTACACTTGGTCATATAGGATATTATAGGAAGTTCATATGGGGATATGCACAAATTACTGCATTGATGGATAAATTGTTGAAGAAGGACATTAAGTATCAATGGAATGATGAATGCCAACAGAGTTTGGATATTTTGAAGGAGAAGATGGTGACAATGCCGATTTTCGTGTTTCCATATTGAACAAAGGAATTTCATGTGCATGTGAATGCATATGCAATATCACTAGAAACAATATTAGCACATCTAGGAGAAGGTGATATATATTACCCACCTGCATTTGCAAGCATGAAGCTGTCAAATTCAGAGAAAATTTACAATACCACAGAAAGAGAAGGGTTAGCCATGGTGTATGCATTACAGAAATTCAGACATTATTTGTTAGGAAACATTTCAATATGTTTACAGATCATTATGCTCTTAGATATTTAGTCAATAAGCCAGTGTTGGGGGGGGGGAATATGCGTATGGCTACTCTTGGTTTTAGAGTTTTATTTTGAAATTTTGGTTTATCTTGGAAGATTGAATGCAAGACCAAATAATTTTTCGAGGATAACTAATGGAAACGAACCAAGTAACTTGGAGGACAACTTCCCAGATGCACAATTGTTTTCAGTACATATAGCTAATGAGTATTTTGTTGACATTATTGAGTTTTTCAGTACATGATTTTATCTAAAGGAATTTAATACTAAGCTGAAGAAAAATCTCGTGGTCAGAGATATAGACTACCAATTAATTGCAAGTCACTAGTACAAACTTGGTGCAGACAATATTTTGAGGAGATGTGTTATAGATCATGAAAGTCCTGTCATTTTAGTAGAATCACATGAAGGAATTGTTGGAGAACACTATGTAGAGAAATCTATTGCGCAGAAGGTATTGTGAACATGATTATAGTGGCCAACAGTTCATAAGGATGCAAAGGAGTACTCTCAGAATTCTGATGTCTGTCAAAGGGTCGAAAATCCATCCAGGGGGGATGAGATTCCATTGAGACCTCTATTAACTTTGCAAGTATTTGACAAGTGGGTAGTATAATTTGTAGGTCTAATTAATACACCAGCAAGAAGATTGAGGGCTATATATATTATTACAACGACAATATACCTAACCCAATGGGATGAGGCAAAAATAGTGAAGGATTGCAACACAGAGACTGTAATGCAATTTTTATTTGAACATGTAGTTACAAGATTTGGATGCCAGAGAATTTTGATGAGTAATCATGGGACTCACTTTATCAATATTACAATCCATGAAATGATGGAATAATTTGAGATACATCATCTAAAGAGCAATCCATATCATCCTTGGGCGAATGGAACAGTGAAAACATTTAAAAAAATGTTGGGGAATTCCTTGACCAAGATTTAGAATGTAAACAAGGATGATTGGAAATTGAAGGTACTAGCAATGTTATGGGCTTATAGAACTACATGCAAGAAGCTAACAGAGAAGACAATTTTTAGATTGGTGTATGGATAGGAAGCATTAGTTCCCTTAGAATATTTGATACCAAGTTTGTGCATTGCAACAATTACAAACATGACAGAAAGAGGCACAAGAAAAGAAAGATTGGCTCAAATCATGGAATTAGAAGAAGACATAATCATAGTTGGTTTTCATCAAGAGGTACAGAAAGAAAAGGATAAATCTTGGCATGACAGACATATTAAGAAGAAGAACTTCAAGGTGGGAGATTGGGTTCTCCTCTATGACAGTAAATAGTTGTAGCACCCAAGGAAGCTTAGAATGCATTGGTTTTGGCCATATGAGATAAAGACTGCCACAGATGCAGGTGTTGTGCAACTGCAAGATTTAGCAGGCAAGGAAATTCAAGGTTTGGTGAATGGTAGTCGACTGAAATTGTGTAGGGACAGTCGACCTACCAACCCTCAAAAGTTGCAGTACAAAAATTAAACTTGTACATATTGTATATATTAGGATTTAAAAGAAAGAAAAAGTATAAAAAAGAAGAAAAATAAAAGAAAAAGCATAAAAACAAGAAAAAGAAAAGATAAAGAAGAAAAAGAAAAGAAGATTTATAAAAATGAGAAAAGGCTAAAAAGAAGTAGGTAGACAGATAAGTAGGAGACAGATAGTTTAAGGATACAGTGCACAACAGACAATAAATTGGTGTGACATAATTGAAGATATTGTGAACAGGAAAAGTGAACACAACGCGACAGGATGAAAAATGATCGAAAAGGTGAAAAACCAACAAACGAAAAATAGAGGATCTGTCAGAGAATTTATGACAAAGTTTATAAAAGAATAAAATCACAGAAAAGGAACAACACTTTTGATTTTGAGAAAAGGAACAAAAGAGTGAACATGTTGTGATTGTGTACGAAGATTGTGAATATTCCAACCGATTTGCAACAAATGTTTCCAAAGTTAGAGCAATGACACCACCAAATTTCAGAAAACTGAGCCAGTTCATGTGAAGGACCAAAAGCACTAAAACATTTATGGAGGAGGTGACCAGGGTGGTCAATGTGGATGAAATTTCGACAACAGAGAGTGAATCAATCATTTTGACACGGGTCGAGGAACAAAACATAGAAAAATAAGAAGTGGAAGTAAGCCAAGTTGATGAAGGGTGAAACCCTAGGACATAAGAAAACCCTAATACAACAAACCTAGAAGTGGAACAAACACATGGTTAGCAGGAGGAAGGCGACGATGAAAATATAGAATCAAAAGAGCCTGAAGCACAGAACCCTATAACAAAGCAATCACCAGAAGTTGAGGACTTGAAGAATAAACAGGGCACCGATGAAGAAATGTAGGATGAAGGAACCCAAGAAGAAACAACAATAGGGCCATCAAAGAAGAGGGTAGAAGTGATGAAAGAGCGCACACAAACATGGATTTTGTTTTCAGTGCCCCACAATTTGGATTTGGTTGAAGTTGTAGAATATATGTTGGGGTTTGTTCCCAAGTTGAAATACGTAGACCAATTTGTCACAGAAGTGGCCAAATTTATAGAGCTCATGCAGGATGTTTACATGGAAAAAAGAGGGTCAAATTCGATAGGAATCCCGATACTAGATCCAAAACAATGGATAGTCGGACTTTACAACTCTGGAATTATGAATTTATTTCAAATTTCTCACTTCGACAGGGGGAAGGATGTTAATTCATGTGCAAAACAAAGTTTGGCATGATTTCGTGGAGGGTGTTTGTGGATGGAAAAACCCGTACCGATTGATTTAGACCTCATTGAAAAACTCATAGGCTTGCCAATAGATCGGGTGAAACCCGAGAAGTATTTAGATTATAAAAAAAAAAGAGAAGGTCATTGCAGAAGGAGTGAAGACCCAATTTGGTACAGATAGGGGAAGTAGAGGTATGATCATCAATAATATCAATGACCCATCCATCATATTCACAAAAAAATTGATGGTCTACAAGTTATTACGAAAGTGTTGCAAGGAAGAGGCGCCTGTAGGGATGGTCTCAACAATTGTGCAGTGCAAGAAGGGAACAGTTCTCAGTTGGGTGTGGTATTTACTCAACCTACTCTTAGAATACTACAGATATGTGTAGGATGCTGCAACGGAGTTCCACTATTCATGGTTGTTGATTTTGATATTTTTAGACACACGGGAAAAAATAAAATATTCGGTTTTATGTGAAAGAAGAGGAAAGTGTGGCGTAGTTAGATACATAACCTTGTGACAAAACACTGATCCTAAGTAGAGGAAATCTAATTCAATAATTTTTTTCATGGACATTTAGGAGATGCAAGAGAAAATTGTAGATACATGGAGAATTTCACCTAAAGTGGTGAAGGAAAACGAAGGGATAGAAAACTTCAAGGAATCTAGGAATAATATATGGATACAAACTAGAAGAGACCCTAAAAATACATGGTTAAATATGAAGTATTGCATCACAGTCGAATAATTCCAATGGGTAATAGTAGAATTTGCAGATCAATGGAAGGTACCCATAGATGTCAAGAAAGTATCAAAGGGAAAAGAATAGGCATAAGCTAGCACATAGGAAAAAACTAGTAGTCCAACAAAAAATACTAGAAAAGTAGTAGAATGCACCAAACCAACAATCACTGGTACAATAACAAAGAAACCAAGAAAGAAGGAAACGATACCAAGGTTCTCACTGTTAGGAACTGAGTGCATAGAGGAAATAAATGAAAGAAAAAAAATGGCAATGATACCCAAGAAACAGAGATTCCAGTGCAAATAGAAACACCACCAAAGAGGAAATCAACAATGTAGATATGAGAACAAAGAAACAAGATGAAGGCACAAAAGAAGGCCCCTGAGTTTACAATCACTGAATAGGACATAGAGTTAGCAGTAGATAAGGTGAAAGATCGAGGATAAGAAGCACTCTACATCGCAGAGTCATAGAGAGAAGAAATTATGAAAAAATTGATAGTGGTCAAGGAGACTTTGGAAAGCCTCCATATTAATGTCGCGCAGTAGAAAGGAACAAAACAACATAAAGACTCAGCATAGCAGGAGCAGACTCCAAAAGAAAAAGGGACAATACAAAAAATGGTAATGGGAATTAACATTTTACATATCGCTCAGGAGATGCTATAGATTGATCAGGGAAAAACTCAGAAGCAACTAAAGCACATATAACAGTTGGACTTGGCCATGTCTAAGATTCCAAAAAAAGTGTTGTATAAATTGTAGATGAACGTTGCACAAGAAGTAGATGTAACAAACTTGGAGACAACCAAGGAAGAGAAGGATGTAGATTTTAACCTTATACAATTATTTAATGCAAACAAATTTTTAGTAAAAGAATAGAAAAGATACAATGTAAAATACACACATTACATAGATTTTTTTCCCTTGGAAACCCAAACCAGGAAAACCATCATATTTTGTATTCATTCATTGTGATACATTGTTTACAATACAATATACATATAAGATCCAGTGGAATACAAAACCCTATCCCATTGACATGGATTAGTCAACAACCCTAATTCCTTAACTGGAAATAGAAAACCATTGGCAAAAACCATGTGCCAAAAAACCTCCCAACAATGGACACGAAAATCGAGGTGGCATGAAAAAAGAGGCAAAAATGTGACTCGTTTCCCAAGGAAAAATAAATTTCTCATGGGGGCCTCACGCCCCCCCCCCCGTGCACCCATCGCAATGTAGAAAACACTATGGCTAGTCTTTCAAAGAATATAACACATACCCAACATTCTTCCACTTGTTGTTTTCTTTGCATACAGTGGGTTACAGGGTTACATAGTCAACAATCCAGGGCCCATTGATCCTCTACACCAAGAGAACTTATCAATGCTCATAGATTTTTTTAATGAATCTGCAACATTCTTCAAAGTGTCCACCTTCATCAACAATATTATCACTATAACAATTTCTGTGAGAAATCCATTTTCCAGGACTTAGCGAGGCACTAAACTAATGCAGAAGTGTGATAAACTGGAGGACGGGGCCATATCTAGAGGAAGGAGGCTAAGTCTAGCAGAAGTGTGGAGTTGATGGGACTCGAAGGGCGACAGATCACAAGCACCGTAGATCAATGGTCAGGAATCATTTTGGGTGGAGAACTATTACAGAGGTTAATTCTTGAAAGCAGGCCAAAAATAATACCATTGTTTTAGCTCAGGACCATGTGGTGCCACTAGATGCATTTCGGGGCGATAAGCAGTCTATCCCAAACCACTCCCTCACACTCCCAGAATTTCCAAAAGAAAAACGCTACAAAAATTGTTGATAAATGGCTAGAGAAAGTAAGTTGGGGATTAGACCATTTGCCGACGAATTCGATTAGTTTCATGCATATCAGTTTTCAAGTATCCGTTCCCAAATTCGAAGTAATTTTGACCAGTCGTCTTCCAAGGTGAATTTCGGGAAAAAAAGAGCACATTTTGAGAAACCAAAAGAGGTTTTTACTCATCACGGGAAAAATAACAATAACCTCTCCCATATTTCTCATATATGTTACATATTGGGAAAATCGAGGACATATTGGAACCTTATATTTCCAGATTCAATATTTTCTTGTTGGAAAACATATTTTCCAAATGCAGATCCCTGACAGATGGAGAAAATTTTCACAAAACCGAGAGAGGTTTTTACTCAAGACAATTTTATATACAAAACCTCACCCATATGTTTCACAGGTGTCACGGGTCGAGAGATTCAAAGAAATATTTGAACCCTATTTTTTAGTTTTCATGATTTCCTGTTCAAGACATGTTTTTACGGCACGTGTTCCAGAAAGTTGGAGATGAATTTAGAGAAACCGAGAGAGATTTTTCTTTATAATGATCTTTTTTTTTTTTAAATAAAAAAGAGTAGTACCTTCTATATTAGATAAGCATAGAACTGTGACAAAAATACATAGTCAAGGCTATAAAACCGCCAAAAAAATACTGCCGGAAAACAGTAAGACTGAGGGGCTTATAGCAGTTTTAGCCATTATACATTATAACTGAAAAAACCCTGTCCTGCCCGAAGGAAACCAGGACAGGTGAGAAGAGGTCCAAGGTTTCATAATTCATAAAGCAAAAAACATTAAACAAAGCC
>SNQJ01S0023215.1:0-30973 GCA_010110895.2 Picea sitchensis | reverse complement strand
GAATGCCACCCCAAAACGCATGGAATGAATGTTTAACGGGCGGGCAAATATCAATTCGAAGTAATAACTAGACTCCATTAAAACCTGTCCTTCCGCATCCATGACCGGATTGAACTCACGAGAAGAGTAAATGATCGCGCGAGTGAACTCCCCAGGCGTATTAACCCTGCGATGGCCGGCCCCCATTGTTAATGCAAATGCGTGGGTGGCCATCCGCAGTTAAATCAACTGTTAAGACTGCTCTGAGTGCGGGACCAGGTGTCACCGACTCAGAGTGTCGTGTCACCCCATCCGGGTCTCTTTATAATGATCTTATCTACAAAAAAAATTCTCATTTTTTACACGTATATTACAGTTTGAGAATTATTGGTGGTGTTTTGAAGCTTATTGTTTCTTGTAAACGGTTTCCAAACGAAACATTTCTTTATTTGTTACCGGTTTGGAAACTTAAGGACTCATTGTTTTTATAAATGTTAAGAGATACATATGTATCATGGTTGGAAGAAGTGCAAGGGAACCTCTTAGTTGTTTTCTGAACTCAATTGTAATTTTCTAGAGCTGAATTGAGTACATATGCAGAAGCTTTTGAAGTCTCTATGAAAAGATTCTAATGATGGTGATATGAGTTTTGTCTTCTCTCATTGTATGTATTTTGTGTGTTATTTAATTCCATTTGCATTTTCTTTTGTTTAAATTGGATTGTTAAAATCCCAGAATTCATCTTATGATGCTCTCAACTTAAGCGATTTAAAATGTGTAATTTTCTTCCTAACTAATTCAGAATTCATTTCAGTAATGCTCTGATGAAGTTACTTGCTTTCACCTTCTTCTTACACTTTGCATAAATACAAATTTATAACTCATATTCATCGCCTCATTTATCCTTTATCCTCTGGAGATTTCTACCGGCCATTCATAAGTGTCCCTCCCCTTCCTTTCTAGCAACTTTATAATAACCCCCAAAACAAACCAAATCTAACCACTGATTGCCAAAAGAAACATCAAGTAAAATGAGATATCCCTCTCTGAGTTGAGTGGCTAGTATCTAGCTCTAAAGTATGTTAAAATAGTTACCTCTGTCGTTTGTCTATCGGCTAGACAAAATTTACAGAGTGCTAACATTCTGGCATCGTTGCCAGGGATGAAATTGAAAACATTTCCCTGGGAAATAACGGCATGGTTGAGTTCTAAGGTCTGATAGCAATAGACACTTAGGCACATATTGGTTGTATTCCTTCTCTGACGACTCCACACATCAAAAAATTAGTTTGAAGGTGATTCCATTGGTAGAAGAATCCAGAAATTTAAATTTTCACTAGCGACTCCACTCTCAATGCAGAATCCATCTTCCAAAACTGGGCGACTCCATTGTCCGAAGATGAGTTCAATATCTGCAAGGTATGCTCCCATGAATCTCTCTCACATTACCGATTTTCCAAATTGCATGCCTTGTGTATATTGGAAAACATATCTGCCAAAGTTCAAAGATCAAGAAGGGGATGATGTTTCCTTTCATTTGATAAAATTCCACATGCACATACATAGGCTAGGGGTTAAATTGCCTGAATACTGCTTGATGAAGATGTTTATGGAAACCTTAGAAGAAGAAGCATGATCCTGTTATGAAGGATTTCCATCTGCTAGTCTATTTTTCCTTGAATAGTTTTATTCAGTATTTTGTATGAATTATAAGGAAAGTTACCCGTCTTTAGTTCTAGTTGAAAACTTCTGTGGAAACTTTGACAATCTTATTCAGCACACGGGGATTGATATTAATGGAGAATACTTAATGTATGATGAAATCAAAGAATCCCTTTACGAACTATATTCTCATTAGGAAGAGCTAGTTGAGACTAGTTGTATTGGTACACATGATCATTCTGAGAAAACATTAGTTCCTTCTTTGCTTGAAAATGAAACAAATTTGCATCTTAATGTTGAAAGTCAAGTTATATCCCATGATATTAATGAAAATTTATAGCCTTGTCAACCTTATTACAGTCAAAAGTATGGGGAGAATCATTCAAATTGTTTTGTAGCTCATTCATTTTCTGAAGAATTGTATCATGAAGAAATTGGGGAAAATCAGGCTATTGAAATTGTATGTGCGAAAAATCTAGGCAGTAAAACCATTAATAAAGATAGCTACTCAAAGTTACAAGAAAATACCGAAGAAGAGCAGGTTGTTTTAGGTTTTTTGGATGTTGCAGAATCCATTCATGATTTCACATCTCCCGATTTGACATATTCATAAATTTTAAAAAGACAGGATGACATTCTTATTCAAGAACATGAAGGAGCATTTTCAGATTTTTCTCAAACACATGAGATTGTCGTTTCATCTAAATATGTCCAAGAGAACATAAGGCATGTCTATAATATGGATGATGTGAAATATGATCATCTTGTTGCATGTTCATTTGAGAAGGGTAAACCAAATGAAGGAGATCCTTGTCTTTGGATTGATTTTAAAAAAGGGATAGTTTTACATGTTTTCGAAGACCCTTTTTCCAGTAAGTCGAAATCATCAGAGAAGACGGAGAACCTATTGTTCAAGAATCCATTTATCTAGAGGAGATGAAAGAAAGCTGCAGTCAAGAAGCCATTTACTTGACTGGCTTCATTGGAATTTTGAGATCAATTGATTCAACATTGGTTTCAACAAGTAGGGTAGGATCATTTGTATATAAATAAGCTTGAAGACTGAGCATTTTTGTCAGTTTCAGTTTTGGACTTTAGCATGTGTGTTTTCAGTTTTCGGCAGCTATTGGTTTTCAGTTTCAAATTTTAGTGCATTTAGTTTCAGATGAAGGATTGGTACAGGTGCAGCCTTTGAGATGGGATCAGTCAAATGGATCGAGCACTTGGTATACGTTTTTTATCGTCACGCGAGGAGGAATTCGTCCGCAATTGGAGCTAGATATTGACACATGAAAAATTTAGAATTGTGGCATAAGATATTTTTTTCTCTAAACGAAGAATAATTGGGTTTTTGGATTGTGTGCATTAATATTTGGTTGAATTTGGGAAAACAATTATTCATTATTGGGCAAATAAAAAAAATTGGTTTTATTAAGCTGATTTTGGCTCTTATAGTCATTTTCTCTACCCTCGGGTTTATTACATAGACATAGTTCATTTTACCAAAATTACTTTGGCTCTTATAGTCATTTTCTCTACCCTCGGATTTATTACATAGACATAGTTCATTTTACCAAAGGCTCTTATAGTCATTTTCTCTACCCTCGGATTTATTACATAAACATAGTTCATTTTACCAAAATTATGATTTATTACATAGACATAGTTCATTTTACCAAAATTATCGGATTTACCAAAATTATGATTTATTACATAGACATAGTTCATTTTACCAAAATTATCGGATTTATTACATAAACATAGTTCATTTTACCAAAATTATGATTTATTACATAGACATAGTTCATTTTACCAAAATTATTGGGCCAACAGGCCAAATTTCCACTTATCCAAGCCCTACAACTATCGATATGAAGCAACTAAGCAAATTTCCACTTATCCAAGCCCTACAACTATCGATATGAAGCAACTAAGCGCCATGCATCAAATCACATGGAGGAAGAGCCCACAAGGGGCACTAAGGGTTCAGTATGCGTCGATAAAACTTACAACCATCAATACATATAAACAAAATAGTCTCATTTCTCCTCATAAATGTGGGATAAACTCCCACAGAACAATAAAAAGGGCACCATGACAATTCAAGTGCTCATCCAAGGTCGAATCTTCCAACGCCGATGTAATTTGAGTTTTATTGCCAGATGTTGGGATTAAGTTTCGACTGGCCAAAGAGACATGGAATTTGTCAGCTTCTGATATTAAAGGATAGAGTTTCTTTTGATGGAAAAAAAATTCCGAAACCAAATGAAAATGACACAAGACCAGCCCACAAATTGTGTCATCTTGCCTCTGAAAAGCACTAAGAATATTGAGAATGAAGTGGTAACGTGAATGATTGGAGTTCATATACTTACTCACCTATTCATACTCCTATTAATAGGTGGGATGAGTTACATGTCTCCATTTTGATTACCGAAAAACTAGAAATTGAAGCAGGAAATTTATTGTCAGAGAAAAAGAGTCTAGAGCCTGCGGTCAATAAATCAGCTACACGGGAAGAGAAATGTGCAGTCATAGTGAAGGATAAGTCCACTGTGTGGGACATGTGGAATTTTGAATATTTGGAGATCGCCGCCAGGCGTTAAACATGACTAGTCGAGAATACACGCCTTGGATTCATATGAACTAATCTGGATGTGAAATGTCCATTATCGGTGGTAGTGACAGCAAGCCTAAACACATCGTTCAGAACTCCAGGGACCTCATAAGGGTTGATTTCTTTCGGATTAGAAAAAAATTACTCTCACATCATCATCCAAGTTTGGCATTCGACTGAGATTTGCAGGTGTACAATGGAGGATGCGCACAGAGATCAAATCTCATCTTCACACTAGCATCTAAACATTGACAACATCAAGCGCAAGCCACGAGAAACCTGTGTATCTATCTTTCATCTGTATCATCAAAGGGCCTGATTCTGATGATTATAAGAACAAATGTATGTTGCATCATACCATTAGGAGACTCGATTCCAGTCAGGAGTATCACTTCTTTCAGACGGTCACATGTGCTTGGGTTACTGTGAATAACGCGAAATTTTCCCAGGAACTCATTGACTGTGTGTTTTCATTTAAAGAACAAGCGCACAGGTGTTGAAATGATATCTATATTTTAAGGAGGTCGACGTGAAGGAAAACCGAATGGCGTATAAATAAGAAGGTTGTCGCTCAGATGTAGGCTAATACAATTAGATTGAAAATTACTAATTTAATGGACAGTATATATTCATTTCGGGGAGAGAAAGTAACCGACGTTTAATTTTCTAAAGTGGTCCGAAATAAAAATAGTGGTAAAGCCACCAGGGTACGTGGCAGCTCATGATTTATTTCAGGGACATAAATGGTATGAATTGAAACCGCCCAAAACACTCACCAAAATCACATACAAGTCAACATTGAATATTGGCACTAAGTCGCGAAGGAGGAAACACAACTGCCCAATGCACAATACACAGGCACTAGTCCGAAAGGAGGTTTTGTTTTTGTTTTATACACTGTCATTTTGTCGGGGAACCATTGCAGAGATTCTTGGTAAGGCAGGTAAGTAATGTAGCTTATATACCAAGGCATGATGTGATGGATCCAAGCGAGGATTTGACCGACGATGATATCAAAATGGCAATTCAAAATGTCGTTGGCCCGAGAAATGCGTTGTTTGTACCTAAGGTTCCTTTTGAAGTTCTGGTTCGAAGACAGATTGCTCAGTTATTAAACCCAAATTTTCATAATGAACGCTTTATTTATGATGAGTTAATTAATATACTTTATTTCATTGATGTTTTATCAATGCTGTTTTAAATCACTATTAAAATTCGTTGTGAGATGAAAGAGCACCTGGGGTTAGCACTGAAGCTGTGATAAATATTATATTCTTCAAATCTTGTAGTTTGTAATGTATATGCACGATTTCTTGCAAAGATTGTGTGGTGAGCCAAGACAAATAAAGTGTTTTAGTTGCCCAAGTGCTATAGTGGGAAAACCCCCCTACGGACTACACTAGGGTTCTAAAGTGTAGGCAAAGCTAACTGTCTAAAGTATCCTACTTTTAACAACTATCCCGACAATACCACACATTCATGCATAAATTACAAAGTATAGAGATCCGGTAGTCTTACCTTAAACTCTGTGTCCGTTGTCGATCCCTTTGCATTCAGTGGTTCCTTGACTGCAAATCTCCTCCCAAGGTTGACTTGCATTCACCAAAAGACAAACAAGAAACTACAAACATGCATTCTATATATGAATTAGTGGGTTAGATGTCATAATAAAATGTAAATCAAATATCAAGATTGAACACATCATGTGGCGGGACGGAAAAAGTACTTCTTTATATTAATCTCACGAAGTCACTTAAAAAATGAGATCGACGGCTGCTCTTCGAACCTGATCCTGGTCTCCTCTTCACCAAGATCCAACTACTTCCACATATCTTTCTCCTCTTCAACTCTCTCTAGGCAATATATTTGGCTAGTAATGGAGGAAAAATGATAGAATAAGGAATTCTGGCTCAAAACTCACAATGTGGCTACAAATTATTGGGGCAAGGGGGGATTATGAAATGGGCAGAGTTTCACTGCTTTCATGATTCTTGTAGGAATGGGACACCAAAACCTTCTTTTATATGCCAAAAACATAGTTATTTGGTTGGGTGATGGGCTATGGGCATTCAATTGGTTAGGAAACTACCCAAAAGCCCGTATCCCCTTGGAAATTTTTATTTTTTGTAACTTTTGTGGGTATACGCGGGTTGTAATGGTTCAACTAGCGTATGTACGCAAGCTGTAGTGGTGCAACAACCGTACATACACGGGCAAAAATGGTGTAGGGCACGTACATCTTCAAAAAAAGTGTTTTTTAAGAAGAGCTTTCAGTGATAGCTTGGAAAAAATGGAAAGTAAGATGCCCTGATGCCAGGTATGCATGTATGGTGAAATTGAGGGTTATAACACCAGGTTTCTAAATGTTGAGGTGTCGCTCGCCATGGAAAATTGCTATACAGACCTGGATAGTGATGAACAAAGTTCCCTTTTATTACAGTTGGCTTGGTGCTCGTGTGTGATATTATTTAGCTGGATCTACACTGCTGATGTATTTCATGATTTAGTGTTGTATGTTATATCCATTATGATGGTTTTATTTCCTGTTGATAAAGACCTAGCAACCATGTGCAAAACTAAGACATTGAGTTGGAGCTAAAATTTCTATTCACCATGAACGCAGAATCTATTCAAAGGATAACGCAAGATGAGTGCATAGCCATGTCAAGCATCTAGGTGATTGGTTGCAGGGACTCTACCAAGTATTTGAGGATTAATTAAAAGTGACATTTTACGGATGGATAAAACATTCGGTTTTGATACTGCCATAATAGAAACTCAATGCGCTATCAATGCTGCATATATTAAGGCGCACAATGCATATAATGATATAGGGAATTATGTTTCAAGAGTAAGTAGAAATCAAGATTGTGAATATTTTGGGGTTTATTTAGTTGCAAATAATCCATTTGTTAGATCCAAAACCCGAGAGATGCAAGCAACCGATTTTATTTTGACCATACAGCTATAGAATGAGGAGATTGATCTCAGAGCTGGAAAGTATATTGGTGAAATGTGGGTTGCGATGAGAGAGGTGTATAGATTTGGGTTTCTGGTGGATAATGGTGATAGGTCAAAGTAGGGTAAACACAGGTTTTGGGAGCATCCCAATGGATAGGCAATCGGTCTTCCATTATTTGCTACCTCACAGGGTGGATAACATCCCCAGTTGGAGCTCATGTTATCACTATAACAATTTCTGTGAGAAATCCAGTTTCCATGACTTAGTGAGGCGCTAAACTTATGTGAAAGCGTGATAAATTGGAGAACGAGGCCATATCTAGCAGAAGGAGGCTAAGTATAGAAGAAGTGTGGATTTGACAGGACTCGGTGGGCCACATATCACAAGTTCCACATATCAACGGTTAGAGATCATTTCGGGCGGAGAACTAGCACGAAGGTTAATTATTCAAAGCATGCTGAAAAGAATACCATGGTTTCGGGTCGGGACCACGTGGCACCACCGAATGCATTTTGGGGCGATACGCATTCTATCCCAAACCACTCCCTCACACTCCCAAAATTTAAGAAAGACAAACGTTACATAAATTTTTGCAAAATGGCCAGCGAAAGTAAGTTGGGGGTTAGACCATTTGCAGATGAATTCAATCAGTTTCACGCATATCAATTTTCAAGTCTTAGTTCCCAAATTCTAAGTAATTTTGACCAGTCGTCTTCCAAGGTGCATTCTGGGCAAACCAGAGCACATTTTGAGAAACCGAAATATTTTTTTACTCAGCACGGGCCAAATAAAAATAACCTCTCCCATATTTCTCATAGTTGTTACATACTGAGAGAATCGAGGACATCTTGGAACCTTATATTTTTGGATTCAATATTTTCTTGTTGGAAGACATATTTTTCAAATGCAGATCCTAGACATATGGAGAAAATTTTCACAAAAATGAGAGATTTTTTTACTCAAGAAAATTTGATATACAAAAGCCTCCCCTCGATTTTACACAGTTGTGACGGGTTGGGATATTCGAAGAAATCTTTGAACCCTATTTTTCAGTTTTCATGATTTCCTGTTCAAGACAAATTTTTGCGACACGTGTTCCGGCCAGTTGGAGATGAATTTAGAGAAGCTCAGAGAGGTTTTTCTTTATAATGAGATTATTGTAAAAAATCATTCTCATATTTTACACAGCTATTATGGTTTGAGAATTACAAGTGGTGTTTTGAAGGCTATTGTTTCTTGTAAACGGTTTCTAAACGAAACGTTTCTTTATTTGTAACTGGTTTGGAAACGAAAGGACTCGTTGTTTGTATAAATGTTAAGATATACATATGTATTAGGGTTGGAAAAAGTGCAAGGGAACCTCTTAGTTGTTTTCTGAACTAAATTGTAATTTTCTGGATATGAATTGAATACATATGCAAAATCTTTTGAAGTCTCTATGAAAAGATTCTAATGTTGGTGATATGAGTTTTGTCTCCTCTCATTGTATGTATTTTCTGTGTTCTTTAATTACATTTTCATTTTCTTATGTTTAAACTGGATAGTTAAAATCTCAGAATTCATCTTATGATGCTCTCGGCTTAAGCAATATAAACTGTGTAATTTTCTTCCTAACTAATTCAGAATTCATTTTAGTAATTCTCTGATGCAGTTAGTTGTTTTCTCCTTCTTCTTACACTCTACATAAATAAAAATTTATAACTCAGATTCATCACCTCATTTAGCCTTTATCCTCTAGAGAGTTCTACCAGTCAATCATTGTTTTCATTCACTTTCGTAATTTCGACTCCATATCCCTAAGTGTCACTCCCCGTCCTTGCCAACAACTTTATAAAAAACCCCAAAACAAACCAAATCTAGCCATTGATTTCAAAAAGAAACATCAAGTGACAAGAGAGATCCCTCTCTGAGCTGAGTAGGCTAGTATCCAGCTCTAAAGTAGGTTGAAATAGTTACCTTTGTCATTTTTCTATCAGTTGGACAAAATTTATAGAGTGTTAACAAACAACACTTTCTTTTCTTCAACTATGTCTATCACAAAGTGATATTGAATATCAATATGATTTGTCTTTGAATGATAAGTCAGGTTCTTCACCAGAAAAATTACACTCTGACTGTCACAATCTATGCTTACATCTTTTTGTACCAACACAAAACCTGAAAACAATCTTTGTAACCATATTGTTTCCTTACTTGCATGAGTGGAAACCATATATTCAGCTTCTGTAGTTGAAAGTGCCACCACAACCTGTATTTTTCTCATCCAACTGATTTCTCCTCCAAACAAGTTAAACACATACCCACTCGTAGATATCGTATGATCTATATCTCCAGCCTAGTCTGCATCCACAAATTCATGTATGTCCAACACTCCATCCAATATTTGTCTTCCTTGGTAGCACAATCCATAGCTAGCAGGGCCACACAAATCCCTGATAACCCTTTTTACTATTTTCCAATGCTCCTTCCCTGGTTTTGACATATACCTACTCAAAACTCCAACTGCATGTGCAATGTATGGTTTAGTACAAACCATTTCATACATCAAACTGCCAAATTCACTCACATATGGAACACAACACATGTCCTCCTCCTCTTCTTGTGTCTTGGGACACTGATCTGTAGATAAATTTACACCAATAGGAATAGGGACCTTGTAACACACCCCACCACCCATAGGACAGGGTATGCTACCTTCAAGCCCACCCTTGGACTTCTTTATCTTGTCAATAAATTTTTAAATTAATAAGGACACATAAAGAAATGATCTAATGACATGTACAATAATAACCAATAAGCATTGATATTCTAAAGATTTAATTAAACAATAAATAAATACACAGGGGAATACATTCATATACAGATAAATAATACCATAATAGAGAGCACTTATATTTATAAAAGAAGACACCAATTGGATGCAGACCAAGGATGTTCCACCCAACCGTAGACACTACAGCTCCAAATCTCAACAACAGTGTCACCCCTGAGCTAGGGCTAAGAATCCAAAAGGATGGTTCCAGAGTGTTACTTGGCTTCTCGAACTAGTCAATACTCAAGCTCTTATAGGATTTTCCAGCACTCACATCAATCCAAGTACCGAGCTCTCTTCTACCTAGATTGCACCACCCAATAGAATGGAACTCCACCCTTCTCTGCCACGCAGTCCCTCAGGCAGTCCTTCTCCTTCTAGGGCTCCAACACAACTGGTCTAGAATATCCATGGTGGAACTCTCAGGACTCACAACTGTGAACAAAGTTGTACAAAGGCCAATGCATCTTAGACATGCAGGCCTCAAGTCATGGCTAGATTATACCAATGACCTCTATAGCCAATGATACCATGGTTGTTCTTTAGTAGTTTGTTTCCTTTCCCCAAGCCAAGACACAGATGAGGAAGATGAATGAGTGACGGAAATGAATGGAGTGAGATCTCCACCCAAGGTGTGAAACAATGAACAATTAGTGAATGAATGTGTGAGGGAAAGAATGGAATGAGATAATAAGTGAATGAGCGAATGAGCCAATCCCCCAATTAAACCAGGGACGGGTTTAATTATTTTCATGGGTAATCAAGAATCTCACATAACTGATCCACTCCCTTAGACAAAAGGGTAATCAAAATAGGAATAAACATTTATCCCCTCAAGCCCCCTCTCTTGCGGAATCATAGCCCCCTATAACTCTAGTCCTTGTCTGTCTAGCAGCCAGTGATGTATTTATTATTAAAAATGATCAAAACATTACATTTCTTGGGCACATTGGACTTTTAATAATTGTTTGGGAACTCTGGCCTCTTATCATTTTAACAATACATTATTTAAAATGGGGATTCAAAACCTGGGGAGTTACATCCCCTCCCCCTTATTTTGGCACTATCCTCAGTGCAAATACAAAATAGAGATCAAAATCTCAAAAATTATTCAAAAATTTGTGGGTACTCTGCCTGCATGGCATCTTCATGCACCCATGTAGCGTATTCAGGACCATAGCAGGTCCATTGAAATTTTACCAGCTCTATAACTCAATTCCGAAGCATTTTTACCTTTCTGTCCAATGCTTGCACTAGTTGAACCTGAAAGTCTTCCTCTGTCTCTACCTGAATCAGATGCCAATCAATAACATGGTTATGATCATGTAAATATTTATTTAGTAAAGAGACATGAAATAGATTATGCACATTCATGGAAGCAAGCAATGCAAACATGTATGCAATTGGCCCTATTCTGTCCAATATTTCAAATGGCCCACAGAATCTAGCTGCCAGCTTTGTACAACTAACCAATTTCAAGGAGCTTTTCTTGGGCTTCAATTTCAAAATTAGATTCCCCCCTACTTTAAATTCTCTAGTTTTCCTATTCTTATCTGCATAAACTTTCTATCTATCCTAAGCTTCCTTCAAATTCTTCTTGATCTTAACCATCTAGCCTTCCATATCCTTGAGCAACTTCGACTCATTCTCAATTAATCTTGATACCCATTATTATATGAAAACTCAACCAAGTGTAAGTAATCTTCCCACTTAGATGGCTTATCCATCCCATAGATTCTCAACATATCTTCAATTACTCGGTTGACCTTCTCTGTTTTTCCATCTGATTGTGGATGGTATGTTGTGCTAAAGTTTAGATTTGTACCAAATCCTTTAAAAAATCCCCTCCAGAAATTGGAGGTAAACTTTCTATCTCTATCCGAGACAATTATCCTAGGTATCCCATGCAACCTAGCAATCTCCCTCATGTAAATTTCTGCAATATTAGACATTGTATGTGTTGTTTTTACAGGAACAAAATGAGCAACCTTTGTTAATTTTTCAACCACCACCATGATTGAATCATGTTGCCTTGTTTTCCTGGGTAATTTAGTTATGAAATCGATGGTTATCACCTCCCATTTCTTCTTTGGGATTGGTAATGGATGCAGCAAACCCGCTGGGTTCCTATGCTCAACCTTTATCCTCTGACATTCCATACATCGAACGATTTAATCAGACACATATTTTTTCATTCCCGGACAAAAGAATTGGATTCTTACTATTGTAATAGTTTTCTGGTAACCAGGATGTCCAACATAAGGAACATCATGCATTTCCTTCATTATCAAATTCCTCAGTTCTCCGGAACTAGGAACATAGATTCTATTCTTATGCATGAGTAATCCATCTTCCTTGCTGTAAGCTTTCCTTTACCTATAGGTAATGTTGATCTGTAACAAGATCATATAAAATTATTCTCTTCAAGTCTGACTAATGCGTACTGACAGCAGTAACATGTGTGAGATGCACTCTTCTACTAAGTGCATCAACAAATTTATTCTCTTTTCCTTTGATATGCTTGATATCGAGGTCATATTCACTTAAAAATTCCATCCATCTTGTTTGTCTGGCATTCAAGTTTGGTTGTTCAAAAAGATACTTCAGGCCAATGTGGTATGTCCTTAATTCAAATCTCTTCCCCATGAGATAATCCCTCCACATATTCAAGGCATGGACAATGGGAGCAAGCTCCAAGTCATGTGTGGCATAGTTCCTCTCATGTTCTTTTCTGGACTCATAACCAATGACATGTCCATTTTGCATTAGGACTCCCCCAGGTCCTTCCTTACATGCATCTGTACATACCACAAAACTTTCATTTGGGTCAACAATCTTTAACACAGGTGCACTAGTAAGTAATTCCTTCAACAGATTAAAATTCTCTTCACACTTAGGTGTCCATTCAAATTTAGTTCCATTCTTTTTCAAATATGTGATAGAATGAGAAATATTAGAGAAACCTACTATGAACCTTCTATAGTAACCAGCTAATCCCATAAAAGATTTGGATTCTCACACATTTATAGGTGTTTCCCATCCTCTAATGGCTTCGATCTTCTATGGATCTACTGCTATTCCCTGCTCTGAAATAATGTGTCCCAAGTAATGGATCCTCTTTTGATAAAAATAACACTTACTCAAATTGGAATAGACTTCATGTTCTCTTAGCACTTGCAATATCAGTCTTAAGTGATGTTCATGCCCCTCTTCATACTTATAATAGATAAGTATGTCATCCAATAACACTATGACAAACTTATCCAAATAATTTATGAATATTCCATTCATTAAGCACATAAAGACAGCTGGTGCATTGGTCAATCCAAATGGCACCACTAAATATTTATAATGCCCATACTTAGTACTAAAGGATGTCTTATTAATGTCTTCTTCCTTGATCCTTACTTGATGGTATTCTGAACTTAGTTCAATCTTCGAAAATATCTTTGCTCCTCTTAGCTGATCAAAGAGTTCATCAATTCTGGGTAGAGGATACTTGTTCTTTATAGTATGCTTATTCAGTTGTCGAAAGTCAATACACAGCCTCAAGGTTCCATCATTCTTTTTGACAAAAAGTTTTGTTTCTCCCCAACATGGATGATTTTAAGGATGTAAATTTATTTTAAAATGTAGAAACCTTGGCGAATCTTACTAATCGTTCATATGCCAACTATAAATGTTTGGCGATATTTTTGTAAAAATATTTAAATTTATAAGGATTTTATATAGTTTGTATAACATTTTGGCGATTTTTAAGGTAAAATAATTTTATCCTAAAGTATTTGGGCAAATCATTTTTAGAATAGAGAATATTTTTGGGGGAAAAAACATTGAAAATTAGCCCATGAGAGAAATTTAGCCCCTAAAATCATCCTTTCTCCCCAAGGTGAAACACTTGGACATATGTACCCTTTCTTCAATAATTCCTCCAACTGTATTTGTAATTCTTTTAACTCTGTTGTTCTCATCTTGTAAGGTGTTTTTGACACCGGGGCAGCTCCAGGCACTAAATCAATTGAGAAATCTATCTCCCTTCTTGGTGGAAACCCTAGTATTTCTTGGAATACATATTCAAATTCTTGTAGTATCGAAAACTCTTCAAGGCTTGGCCCCTTTGTATTTTTTGGCTCTTCCACATGAGATGCATACAATTTACATCCTTTTCTAAAACATCTCTTCAGCTCTAAGGCTGAAATATCGCTTATAGAGATGGGTCTTGGAACTCCTTTCACAGTGTTATGTTTTCCATCTTCATTGAGACAGGTAAATGTCTTGCTATGAAAATCTAGGACAACATGATGCTTGTCCATCCAATCCATTCCAATTAGAATATCATAATACCCCAATGGTATCATATTTATATCAACATTTGTAGTCACACCATTAAGACTTATGGAACATCCTCTAACCATATCATGGATTCTCCTTTTGGTTCCAGTGGCTAACTGGACCAAACTTGATTTTCTAAGCTTACTTTTCTCCAAATGCAATCTATCCACCATTTTAGGATCAATGTAACAATGACTTGCTCCTGAATCGATTAAAATAAAAATAGGTTGATTTATGATCTTACCTTCCACCTCGATCATATTGGACTGGTACTCTGCTTGTCGATCATCTAAAGATGCATAGATTCTTCCCATATCTTTGACTATTGTAGACTCTTGGACATTTTGAACAGTCTTCACTCTGTCTTTTCTGTGTGGGTAATCCTTGTACAGGTGATCTTCCTTTCATCCCCAACATTGGATTGATGATATTCCCCTTTTTCCCAAGGAGTCTTATTTCTTGGATTCACCCTTAACATATTGATCTTGATGATTTCTATTAGGCTCATTCCTATTGAAGGGAGGTTTGAATCCTTTCCTCCTCTAATCGAAATTCTCCTTCTTCTTATCCTTCCAATATTTATGCAGGGATTCTCTTCCCTGGCCTTGTTCATATGGTTATTTAGCCTTCCTGATGGCCTTAGTCAAGGTCTTGGGCTCGTCATACCTAATATTTTCTTTATAAAAGGTTGGCAGTCCACTCAAAAACATTTGTATCTTTACCTTTTCATCGCTTATAAACCCAACATATTTTAACAATCCCAACATATTTTAACAATCCCAAGAACTTCTTCTCATATTCTGTCGTAGTCATGCTTCCGAATCTGATTTTAAAGAACTCTTGCATTGTCTTGTCATAGAAATTCTCTAAGAGGTACTCCTTTTGGAAGTACTTATTGAAATTATTCCAAGTGATCCTACTCTCATTAATATGTTCAAATTGCTTCAATTGATCCCACCACATTGCATCTTTCCCGTATAAATGGTAGGTGGCAATCCTAGCTTCTAGGTTTGATGAATAGTTATGCAATTGAAAATACCTCTAGAGTCATCTTCCCTTTATTTTCCATCTTTAAAGGAGGGTGGCTTAAGCTTCCTCATCTCTCCTAGCAAACTTTCCACTTCTTGTGTCCTTTTCTGGTGCCTAACAGGAGACACCTCTGAACTGCTTATGGAATCTTCCTATGCATAAAACTTTCTTGTTGAGTAAGGAGGTGAGTGGTGTCTATGAGTTCTGCTAGCACTTCTCGAATAACCATCTCTTCCACGATCCTCTCTTCTTTCATGAAACCTGTCTCCTTCCTCTTGTTTTGAGTTTGATCTATTCTTCATTTGAATCTGCAATTGATTTAAGCTCTACAACACTTGAGCATTTATCTAACTTTTCTCTCTCATCAGTCTCTCATTGTCTTCTTTGTATCTCTGCACTTATATTTTCAGGCTTCTTATAATTTCTATTAATGTTTCCTACTCTCCTCTTCCCTTGCGTCCATTGGAATCTATATCTGCATTACCAACTCTGGTATTATGGCCTTTAGCCTCTCCCTCATGGATGGAGGCTTCCTCCCCTTCTCCCATCTCTTGAATATTCATTCCGAGATGACATTCTTAATCTCTTAATGATGCAAAATGTGCAAGTGACCATTTTTTTAGAATTATGCATATGATAAACAAAATTTGTCAACAATGCTACTGGTCCTTTTTCTTCTCAATTCCTGAAGAACATATATGTATCAATCTGCACCATATAACACTTCCATGCTACCCCTTAGCTGATACATAATTTAATTCTGCACAATCACTCCCTTCAAACCACTTTCCCAGGTGACCACGGTTTGAAACTGCGGCCAAATCCTTCCTGGCGCTTTCCATGTTAGAAATTACTATATCAGAGATCGTGTGGTTGAAAATCAATCGAGGGTTGAGATCGATGGTCAACGGTAATTGCAGGATGACAACATGCTCTCTATTTATCAGAGAGATTTGTCCCCACAATCTAAAAAGGGCTCACCCAAATCTCCTTTAAATCATGGTCGTTGATCCCATCTCTCGACGATATCAACGACATTGAAAAATAACAAGCTGTGAACTAGCACATCCACTAGTTTTTCCTCCTCTCCCCGCAATGGTCCCCCATCGTCGATTTTTTTTTCATAGATCAACAAATTTCTGTGGGTCCTACTTCATTAGCACCCTATTCCAATCTCACACTAACAGGCGCTAGCTCCTTCCTCACATGCGACCTTGGGATATGACCCAGGGCTTACCCTCCTGGTGCTTCACAACTTCGGAACCTTTAGACAGGACCAGATCAATGGTCCTCATCCTCATTCACAATCAATGATCAAGATCCACTTCGGGACTCCATGCTTTAGGATTTCGACACTTTCGACCTCCGCTTTCCCTCGAAGTACTCTGTACCCGAAGTTCTATATCAAGCGCCACGCGTCCACCTCAAATCAATAGCTCTAGTCCACTTAGGGACTTCGACCTTTAGAAGTCTCAACTTCTCACCCTTGCTTCCTCCCGGAATGCTTCCACCCAAAGTTCATGATCTTTCGACGCGTTTCCTCTTGTAGATCAATGACTATGAATCACTTAGTCTCTTCGCACTTCGAGAGTTTCAAACTCTCCGCCTTCACTTTCTCTCAGAGTGTCGATCCTCTGAACCGCTGCAAGATCTACTATCATGTGTCTTTAGGTATCAATGGTCGATATGTACTCTGGCCTTTGGGCCTTCGAGAGTTCTCAACCCAACGTAATATGTCACATCTTTTTCCTCTGGAGTGCCCAGTTTTTAGACTGCACGATTTTTTGCCATGTGGTGAAATACTAGAAGTAGACACATGGCCCAATCAGGTGGGTGACACGTGTCACATTCTAACTGACATTTAAATCCTCTACATGTTCAAAACTCATTGACATGTGGCACACATCCCACATGTCCACATCATCCTAGGTGACTTCCGCGAGCCACGTCACTTCGAAATTTCGAGCTTCGGAAGATTTTACGCTTGCACTCCTCAAGTCTCCCGAACTCTGAATTTTTAAACTTCTTAATGTTTCAGGGTCCAAATTACCTCCAAGTGATGTCATCATGCACCACCACTTCGAATCTTTGGGCTTCAGGAGTTTCCATAATAGCACACTCCAATTATCCCGAACTTTGAATTCCCAAACTAGCCAAACTGTCGTCGCGTGTCTCCCTTATCGAATGGTTCAAATTAACTCTGGACTTTGGGCCTTCAGCAGTTTTTTCTTTTTGCACCTGTATTTCTTCTGAAGTGATTATCTTCCAGAGTGCAGGATATCCTGCCACGTGTCCACTTCGATCAACGGTCTGGATCTACTCCTGCTCTTTGAAGATTTAGGATTCGGGAGTTCTTTACTCACTCAACTTCTTCTTGTTTCCTCCCAGAGTACGAGATCACATGACACATGTCCCCTGCTTGAATATCAACGACCACGAGTGATTGCAGAGACTCAACTCGCTCACTCTTTAATTTCCTTGTCGATCTTCGCAAAGTGAAGATGCTCATCCGTAGTGGGATCAATATCCACCGTTGATTTGTTGATCTAGCAAAATCAACAATCCTAAGTGATTACGGGCTCACAACTTGTAGAAACTTTAATTTTCTTCCTGATCCTCACAATACCTCCCCACCGTCGATTTCTCTCCAATTAGATCTGACAGTTGTGACTTAACCTTTTCTTCGCCTGCATCAGACGACCCTTATTCACCTACCCTCCGATCCAACGATATCAGATCTCTCTTAATCCCATAGTGGTGATCTCTCCTGAATTTGAAAGGGATGGTCATGATCCTTCGAACCCTTACAAAGGATATCTGATGTTCTAGCTCTTGTGTATATTCTGCAACACCATTCCTCTTGAGATTTTCAACTTCACGGTCATAATTTGATCTCAACCATGAGGCTCTGACCAACAGACCCAGCCCATACTGACATGATGTTTCAACCAGAAGCTCTGATACCAATCTGTAACACACCCCGCCACCCACAGGCTGGGGTACACTACCTTCAAGGCCACCCTTGGACTTCTTTCTCTTGTTGATACCTTTTTAAAATAATAAGGATGCATAAAATAAAATATCTAAGGACATGCACAAGAATAACCAAAAATCATGTATATTCTAAAGATTCAATTAAGCGATAAATAAATACACAACGAAATACATTCATATAAAGATAAATAATACCATAATAGAGAGCACTTATCTTTATAAGATAAGACACCAAATGGTTGCAGACCAAGGACGTTCCACCCAATCATAGACACTATTGCTCCAAATCTTAACAGTAGTGTCACCCCCGTGCTAGGGCTATGAATCCATAAGGATGGTTCCAGAGTGTTACTTGGCTTCCCAAACTAGTCAACACTCAAGCTCTCATAGGATTTCCAAGCACTCACAACAATCCAAGTACCCAAATATCTTCTACCCATCTTGCACCACCCAAGAGAATGGACCTCCACCCTTCTCTGCCACACAGTCCCTCATGAAGTTCTTCTCCTTCCAGGTCTCTAGTGCAACTGGTCCAAAATATTCATGTTGGAACTCTCAGGACTCCCAACTATGAACAAATATGGACACAGGCCAACACATCTCAAACGTGCAGGCCTCAAGTCATGGATGGATTACACTAGCGACCTCTACAACCAATGATACCATGGCTACTCTTCAGCAGTTCATTTCCTTTCCCCAAGCCAAGACATGGATGAGGAAGATGAACGGGTGACATAAATAAATGGAGTGAGGTATCCACCCAAGGTGTGAAACAATAAACAATCATTGAATGAATGCATGAGGAAAATAATGGAATGAAAGAAGAATTGAATGAGCAAATGACCCAACCCCCCAATCAGACCAGGGACGGGTTTAAGTATTTTCGTGGGGAATCAAGAACCTCTTGTCCTCCGCCAAGAATATCACATAACTGATCCACTCCCTTAGACAAAAGGGTAATTAAAATAGGAATAAACATTTAGCCCCTCAATCCCCCTATCTTATGGAATCATAGCCCTCTATAACTCTAGTCCTTGTCCGTCTAGCAGTAAGCAATGTATTTATTATTAATAATGATCAAAACATTACATTTATTGGGCACATTGGCCTTTTAATAATTGTGTGGGAATTCTGGCCTCTCGGCATTGTAACAATACATTATTTAAAATGGGGTTTCAAAACCCAGGGTGTTACAAACCTTGATCGGTTTAAATTCTTGCATATTAACCTATGCAATATTGTCTCAACATATTTTCTCTGATTTAACCAAAGTTTCTTCTTTTTATGATATCTTTTAATTTCCATGCCCAAAATGAAATGTGTAGCATCGATATCCTTCATGAAAAATTTAGAGGACAATTGTGTTTTAACATCCTATATAATCTCCTTATCGTTTCCTATCAGCAACATGTCATCCAGATAGAATACCAAATAAATAAAATGATCACCAATTAATTTAAAATACAAATGGTGATCCTCTTTGGTTCTTGTGAAGACAAGTCCCAGCATATAAGTATCAAATGTTTGATACCACATCCTTGGTGATTGTTTTAAACCATACAGGGACTTTTTCATCTTTCATACCAACTCCTTCTTTCCCTTCACAACAAATCCTTTTGGATGCTTCATATAGATTTATTCTTCCAGATCCCCATGTAAGAATGTTGTATTCACATCCATATGTTCTACCTTAAAATCAAATGTAGTAGCAATAGATAACATAAACCTTATAGAAGTTAACTTGGAAACATGAGAAAAAATCTCACCAAAATCAATTCCCTCAACCTGGGAATAACCCTTTAGTACTAACCGAGCTTTGTATTTATCAACTTTGTCTACTGCATTCAAATTCTTTTTAAATACCCATTTTATACCAATGGGATTTCTTCCTCTCAACAAATCCACTAGATCCCAAGCCTCATTCTTATCCAAGCCTGCCATTTATTCATTCATGGCTTTTTCCATAGTTTTCCATCCTCTGAATCCACTATCTACCTGACAGTTCTAGGATCATCATCAATAATAGACAAAGAAAAATTTGAACGAAAATCAGATGGAGTATACCTTTTCTGTAGCCTTCTTTCTCGAACCGATCTCCTCAATACTAGAGTATGAGGATCTTCTTCTTATTATTCCCGTTCTTATGTAGAGTTTGATTCATCATCCTTTAAATCAAAATCTATTTTCTCTAGTTCTTCCTTACTTGGTAGGACTTCCTATTTAATAACATCCTTCATTTTTGTAAATACCACATCTCGTATACACACAACCTTCTTAGTTTATGGTTTCCAAATCTTATAACCTTTGATACCATCTTCATACCCAATAAAGATACACATTTCAAAATTCTTATTTAACTTACTCTTATTTTCCTTTTGAACATGAAAATAAGCCTCACAACCAAATACCTTGAGATGTCCGAGAGAAGGTTTCTTACCAATCCATACCTCGTGTGGAGTATTTTCATCCAGTGTTGATGAGGGTGGTCTGTTGACTAGGTAACATGTAGTACCCACTGCCTCTGCCCAAAATTATTTCCCTAACCTGGAACCACTGAGCATGCACCTTGATTTTTCCATCAGCGTCTTGTTCATCCTTTCTACAACTCCATTCTATTGAGGTGTATATGGACTATTATTTTACCTTGCTATACCACACTTCTTACAAAATTCTTCAATTTCATTCCTGTAGAACTCTCTGCTATTATCTTTCCTCAACACCTTAACTATTTTCAATGTTTGATTCTCAACAAGAGACTTGAACTCTTTAAACCTATCAAAGACTTCAGATTTATTCCTGAGGAAATATATCCAAGTATTACTTGAGAATTCATCTATAAATGAGACATAGTACACAAATTTTCCCAATGATGGAATTGACATAGGTCCAAACACATCACTGTGAACTAGCTATAAAATTCCTTCTGCCCTCGTTGCACCAGAGGGGAATCTTACCTGATTCTTCTTCCCATACACACAATGTTCATAGAAATCAAAATCCAAAGAGCAGTACCATACCTTTACCGTGTAGTAGTCCAAGATACCTTCAACCATACCTTTACCATGTAGTAGACAAAGAACCTTCTCTCTAGTATTCCCCAGTCTTTGATGCCACAAGATAATCTTTTTTCTTGATGCCACTAGATAACCTTTTCTCCAGAGACTCCCATCCCTAATAGTGCTTCCTTCCATCTTATACATATTTCCAAACCGAACTCCCTTTACCAACACCATTTCTCCTTGAACCATCCCGAAGGTTTCCTTTTCAAATATTGTTTTTACCCCTCCATTGCCCACTTTTCTTACATAATTCAAATTTATGGCCAATCCTGGGATGTTCAAAACACCACGTAGTGTTCTAATCCGTCCATATATGAGCCTCAAATTGACTTTTCCTTGACCTATGATTCTACTTGCCGAGTCATCACCTAGGAAAACATTACCTCCATCATACCTTTCATATTCATAGCACCACTCCCTGTGGGGATTCACATGAAAGGATGCACCTGATTCAACCAACCATGCCTCATGATATGCATGTGTTCTTGAATAACCTAAGTATGCATCCTGTCCTTCTTCCTTGGAGGTGTTTTCTTCTGTAGAAGGAGATTCTTCAAATCCTTTGATTTTCTCAACTTTGGATCTACACTGCTTCTAGTAGTGCCCTTCTTTTCCACATCTCCAACATACTTTTAGAAACTTTCCAGGAGACTTATATATTCCCTTATACTTAGATCTCCCACTTGAGTACTTGGATCTATTTATTTCTTGGGAGCATCCTCTTGCAAATAATGCTTTTGTGCTATGTCCTTCCATGTTCTTCCATCTCATATCCTCTGAAAAAAAGGATGAGACCACTTCATCAAACTTCAAGGAAGTTGTGTTACTACCTATGGACACAACCAAACTATCCCAAAAGTTTGGTGAAGAGCACAGTAAACTAATACACTTATCTTCATCTGAAATTTTAATATCAATAAATACTAACTAACTTACCACAATATTGAAGGCGTTCAAATGCTCTTCCACTAGGTCTCCAGCTCTCATCCTTAGGTTATACAACTTCTTTCTCAAGAATAGTTTTATTACTAGGGACTTAGATTGATACAACTTCCCCAACTTATCCCATAAATATTTGGGTGTATCTTCCTCTAACACATTTAGTAATTATGAATCTGAGAGACACAGTCAAATTGCACTCTTCTCCTTCTGATCCAACTTTTTCCAGTCATCTGCTGAAGTTCTTGTAGGCATACTACCTAGATCCACTGTGATCCATTGATCTCTGTCCACCAACAAATATTCCATATTTAGCTTCCACAACTCAAAAATTTTCCCATTAAACTTCTCGATCTCCATTTTTGAACTGCTCGCCATTTCTTTTCAGCTAAAAAATCAATACCACAGATCTCCCACAGTAACAAGGCTTATCACAGTCCCAAGAAAAACGCTTGACCACAAAGGCATCCCCCTAAAGCCAACAAAGCTCTGATTCAAAATGTATATTTTAACCTTGTACAATTATTTACTGCAAGCATATTTTTAGTAAAAGAATAGAAAATATACAATGGAAAATACACACATTACACAGATAGTTTTCCCCTGGAAACCCAAACCGGGAAAACCAACATATTTTCTATTCATCTCTTGTGATACATTGTTTACAATACAATATACATATAGGAGACAGTGACATCCAAAACCCTAACCCAATGAAATGGATTAGTTAACAACCCTAATTCCTTAACTGGAAATAGAAAACCATCGGCAAAAACCATGTTCCAAAAAACCGCCCAACAATGGACATGAAAATCGAGACGACATGAAAAATGAGGAAAAAATGTGACACGTTTCCCAAGGAAACAAATTATTGAGGGATCTTCCCCCGAACCCTCTCGCAAGGGGGAAATCACCCCTCTTCAACCCCTAAAGGGGGTCCTAGTGGTCCCCCCTCAACCCCCCCATGCACCCTATGCAATGTAGAAAATGCTACAACTAGTCATGCAAAGAATATAACACATACCCAACAAAGGAGGTATTAGAGATAACTCTCAAAGAAGTGAAAATTGAGCTAGATGAAGAAAAAAAGCATGTAGATAATATATAACAAAGACTTGAGGAAGTATTTCAAACAATTCCAGATAGCGCACTAGCATAAGAGCTCAGCAAAGAAAAGATACAAAGGATAGTGCATATGATGGATAATTATAAGTAGGAGATGGTAGAATTGGTTGAGAAGATGACACAAACTACCCCTCCAAAGGTCATATCAGAGAGGGAGTAGTAGGAAACATAACACACATATATCATCGTGCTGGATGTGAAATAAGTAGCACTACTCTATGAAAATACAGCATGTATATGGACAAGCCTGGAAGAAGTCGAAGGGATCCAATATTTGGATCAGAGGGAAGCAAAAGTAAACAATACAGTTCGAGATTTAAAGAAAAGGAAGAAGGAAATGATTATATCAGAGAGAATGAAGGCCACACAAGAAATGAAAAATATGCAAGCAAAGTTGAAGACAATCCAAGGAGAAAAGCATACAAGATAGGTTTAGTTGGAGCCACTACAGGAACAAGAAAAGAAAATTATAGCAGAGTTGGAAACAAAGAAAGGAAGACTAGAACATGCACACTCTAAAAGTATAGAAGTGTTGAAGGAGAACATAAAAATATATGTGGTGGTGACCCTTACAGACAAGAGTGTGCAGGTGAAGACACAAGTTAATGAACTAACAAATAAGTTCCATGCATTGGGGAAATCATTGCAGGGGGAACACATTGCTTGAGTGGCTTGGGACGAGCCACAGGTAAGTGTTGGGGGCATGTTGGAGTAGACTATTTTGGGTAAGGTTCGAGATACAACACAACAAACAATAAAGAATGGACCAAGGAAGCAGTGTGTGGTGATAACAAAGGAAAATCAATGTGATGAAATTGTGGATTAGCACATGAAGGTAGTTAGAATGTGGACAAGTTGAGACCACATAGAATCAGGGTTTTGGATTATAATTTAAGGGTTTTTACCTACTTTGAGTTATAAATATAGGTTGTATGGGGTAGATAGGGGGAATCATCATCAATATTTTGAACATGTTTAGAGTATCTTTTTCAGAACAATTATGAGTTTTGAAGTAATCAATTTTTGTTGTATGATCTAAGGAGATATAGTGATGATGAGTTGGATTGTGTGTAATTGAGGGTCAGGTCACAAGCTATGGAGCTTGGTGCGACACTGGTCATCCTCACAAAGTACAATAAAATTTTGATTTAATTCTCGCATGTTGTCACGGGGGTAGACCCAGGGTTCAACGCTTCAACAACGCACCAACAAAACCCTAACTACCGACCCTTTCAACAACATCTGTGAAGCAGGTGAAGTATCACCTGAGGTAGAGGTAGGGGGGTTACAGGACTCAAGTGTTTGTAACCGATCTGGGACATAGATCTGTGATTATAACACTTTGCAGAGTACTTAGGAACAACACAGATTAATTTATTATCTTTATTCACATCACAGATCAAACCCTAAGTACAGATCGGTGCAGTAACAATGACAAATATATGTCACACTTAGCCTCAAAAGTTAGATCTAACACATTCAACATAGACAAAGAACTAATAATTCATATATTTATCTATTATATATAACAACCAATGCATTAAATATATTTACAACATAAACATCATAGCACAGAGAAAACCATCAACACAGGATATACGTGGTTCACCCCAGTGTGGGGATACGTCCACCTACGAATTCTTCTTATTTATTAGGATTCAATCTCTTACATTCCTCTGCTCCTATGCACTAAGACACAGAGCCAAGCTTCGCACCAGACATGTGATATGCACACTGCGCACCAGATCCACCTTCCCAAAATCAGGTCAAGGCACAGAGCCAACTCCTCTATGAGGAACAGATCCTTACATACATGATCTATTTCACAAAGAAACTCAGAACTACTTTCCTCTTGCACTTAGCTACATACTACTTCTTTCACTTAGCTACCTCCTACTTCTACATTACATCCTTACATCCTTATAATTTTACATTTCTTACAAAAAGGCCTAATCATGGGTAAACCCATGGGCCAACATCCCATAACCCATTACATAAACCCTAATGAACCCCTTGTTGGGTCCACAAAACAAGTGATATTTTTTTATCTCATCTCCTCCTAGGTGCTCCATCTTCAACCAGCCTATCGATGTCCAAGAAGAGGTCAATCCTGACCAATGTTTCCTCAAAACTTGGTCGAGGGCCAACAATGCAATGCAAAACTTTTGATGAAGAATACTACATAAGCATAAGATATTTGTGGACGTAGTCCAGGGGGGTGAACCACGATACAATATGGTTTCTATATGTGTGTTTCTCTTATATGTTTCTTTGATATGCTTTTATGTTGAATGAATACATGCATCTGTTAGAGTTAGATTACAACATGCACTAGATTAAACATGTTATATTATTCATAATGAATGTTAAAGGATGGATAATTGGTAGATCTAAATGATGGTATGGTAGAATTCTTGTTGAAGTAAGAGAAGTATAAATGTGCCTAACATTCCCATGAGCTCCATCCTTTCCATGATTTCAAACATTTGGGTCATGCAATCACCCATATTCCATCTTGGGTGAGACTGCATTGTGAACTGTGTGCGTAGTGTTTCCTTCTGGTTTACCAGAGGGGCCGATGGTTTATAGGGTTTTGTTGGAGAACTAAGGTATAATCTGGGTCATCTAATACATCCAACAAACCCTAAACCACTTCCAAGCCTTTCCTTTCTGTCATCGTGTAATTCTTCTCAGCAGTCGACATATTTCTTCTAGTAAATGAAATTAGATGGTCTAACTCTCCCTCCATTGGTTGGGATAACACTATTTTGAGCGCTCTCGATGATGCATCCACATGAACATGAAACTCTTTCTGCCAATATGATAACACATAATGGACAAAGTTACTAACTTTTTCTTTAGTATGTCCAGACCCTGCTAATAGTATTCATTTACATGAAACTTAGTTTTTTTCTTCAATAACTTTTCCATTGGAGCTATAATCTGCACATAGCCTTTAATAAATTTCCTATAGTATCTGGTATGGCCTAATGTTGTTATCAACGATCTCACTAATTTAGGTGGTGGAAAATTAAAAATTATTTCTATCTTGGCAAGATCAACCAATAAATGTTGCTTTCATACCACGTGACCTAATAATATCCCAAACGGTGTGCAGAAATACATTTATTCAAATTTAATGATATCCTATATTTTATGCATCTATCAAGCATCAACCTTAGAGTTTCTATGTGATATTTCAATAAGCTAAATACATTCCAATCATCTAAGTACACTTCAATAAACTTATGAATAAACTCCTTAAAGGCTACGACAACTACTCTAAAAAACACAACAGGTGCATTCTTTAACCCAAATGGCATCGTTGTGTACTAGTAGCTTCCCCATTATGTCGCAAATATCATCTTGTGTCTTTCTTCTAGTGCAATATTTATTTGATGGTATCCTAAAAATTCATCGGTGAATGGGTAGGCCTCCTACGTTTTCTAACACTTTGTCTGTAAAGGGTGTTGGTAAAGGGTCATGCAAATAGGAATCATTCAAATTCCTTAGGTATACACAAATTCTAATACCCCTTGTTTTTGTATGTTCAATTACCATTGGAATTATCCATTCGAACTCTACGAAGAGATCAATGACACCAACTTCTATCACTCTGTCAATATTTTCTTCACATTTTCCTTGTACTTCAAATTCAATCTATACAGTCTCTGTCTTACTGGTTTAGTGTCCACTTTTAAGGAGATCTTCATCTCACCTAATTCCCCATCTATTTCATTCATTTATGAAAATGTTGTCAGAAATATATATTGATACTCACGAAATAGGTCTGCAATATTTTCCATAGTCTCATCGTTCCAATAATCAACAATATTTGCAAATGTCGGTTTCTCCTTTGTGCCAATGTTCACTTTGTGAATTCTTAATGGATTCAATTATGCATTAGATCCAAGTGTTGGCACTACTATGTCACATTTCCCTTCAGTCTCTGGTACCTATACATTTCTTGAGTCTTCTTCCTCTTGATCTTTCTCAATAACATTACAACATTTTGATAGTTCATGGATTTTCACAGACTCTCTTTGCACACTACATGTAGGTACTATTTCTGTTTTACCTTCTGCCATAAAAAATTTACTTTTAATGACTTGTAGATATGCATCTACGATGACTCATCTTCAAAATCAAATGTTACCTTAAAATTTTGGGCGAGCTCATCCCAGTGTGTTGTCCCTCTTCGCACTTATAGCTCTAGATACTAGTTCTTGGGAATTATCTCAAGTGTATGTATGAACTTGTGCATCCATTCATGCTTTTTCATATGTTTCCAAATTGTAATACACTAAGTAATATGATCCATCGGAGAAATTATACCTGTATATTTGTGCACAATTTCTTTTGTTCCAAATCTAATCTGCATCAACCTTTTACAGTGCTTCCAATCCTCTATTCATTCCTTGTGTGTTTCCCACCATGTCACTAGGGTTGCTCTCAGTGCAACATATAATTCTAAAAGTTTTTTTTTTTTAGTATCTGCGACTCAAATTATTTGAAAAAGGAGCTTACCTCAATTAATCCATCAAACTTTGGCATATCACATACCTCTATTATGATCCAACACAAAGAGAGAATAATGCAAGAATATCTTTTGGTCGATACTTCATGCAACCAATGATGCCAATGTTCAATTCCTTCCTATGAGTCTAATGTGAAAGAGATAATACTTATTAGAACTAAGAGCACCATCTACAGTAGGATTGATGTAATCATCCATGCGCACGGTCATATTATACAGGTTATCAATTTATTTTCTCACGTCTCCACATACCTTCTTTCTTCTATAGGATCTAATGGCACAATGACCTTTAAGCTTCCTCCTTAAAAAATATTTCACTCTTCTTCGATTTAATAATTTCTTGATCGTCAAAGGCCCAATCCAGTCCAAGAAGTGATGGATATGTTTGAATTTTATCCACAATATTAATGACTTCAAATTTGGCTACATTTCACACTCCATCTATGTTAACAGGTACTCCTTCCAGTCTCCTGATTGGTATTATCTTATGTTGGTTTTCCAATATCAACTGAATGGTTGACCAAAATAGTTTTAGTTTCCCCATCATTTCCCATATTTTTTTCGGAAGAACATTGACAATCAATCCTAATTCCAAGATTAAATTGTCCTTGTCATATTCTCCTATCTACGCACTTAATATGGATTCTCTATTTGTCCTATTCTTACACAAAACTTGGTACACTACTCTCTATGTCGTAGGAACTTCTCTGTCTTGGGTACACTAATCAATCATTCTACATAGTGCATTCAACATTGTTTCATCTTGCATCAACTCTAAACAAATCTTTAGAAATCCTTTAAAATTATTTACCTTTTCGACTGGCCTTTCTGGAATAGTGTGATCATAAACCGATGACATATAATATATTGGTGGTGTCTTTGACATTGATGCTACCTAGTCTAGTTCTTGTATCTCCTTCATGGCTTGTTGGTATGTCTCTTTCTCTTTCTGCATATTAAATGATGGAATAGGCTCAGTTTCTTTCCTTATCCATTGCTTGACCCATTTCCCTTTTTCTTTCACATCTAGTCCAGTTCTCGTTCCTCTATGCATAACAGTTGCTACTCTGGGATGAGTGTCATGTTCCTCAACTATTATCATCTGTAGATATTGGTTCTGATTCTAATTCTAATGTTGGTTCTAGTTCCCTATTTCCTGCCACTTCGTTATAATTTGAGGAAATTCTTATGTCACATGATCCAATGATCTGTAATAGGTTCATTTTGTGTAAGGATTTGAGCAGTCTCTCACTAAATGTCTTGTTTTATTGCAATTATAACATAGTTTTATTCATCTTCCTCCTCGACCAAATCCTCCATGTCCTCGACCTCTACCGAATCCTCCACATCGACCCTCATTAAATCCTCTCAGATTATTGTACTATTGAATCCCTCCTTATGATATGACATTTTATTATTGAATTCTATATGCATATGAAGTTCTCTCTCTCATTAATTCAAATGAATGAAAATATTTTTCATCGTGTCCCACAAATTTGCAAAAATTACAGAAAAAATTCTAGGCATACTCTCATACTTCTGTAGTAATGGAAAATAAGTTGGATTGTGTCCCCATGTCTTATATATTTCACAATATCCTACTCCTCATGCTAATGGGTTCAGTGCTCCTGCTACCATATACTATGCAAATTCTATAAATTCTTCCTTACGACAACCTTCTGTCTTACATGTAAAATACCAAACATGTTTACGCTTTTCCTTTTCTTTTGTTATTTCTGACAAATGAATTCTTATCACAGCCAATTCTGAATGTACATGTGCCATACACGCGCCATCTCCTACATGAGATGCTTCTAAATTCATTGTGATTTCTAATGCTTTTGGCAATGATGTGACCTTCTGTTGTGTCAATGGATAGTAAATGTGCAGCAACAGACTTGCACTAGACCATTCTCGATGTTGCTCATCAAGAATATGAAATTTTAATCAACCCATCACATATTTAAATCTATGGTCGTAATCCCATACTATCTCATTCTTCATTTTCTTAATTTATTTCATCTCTATAATAGATTGCGATTCAAATTTTGGCTTTTGTAATGCCTTTAAAAACACTTGTCCAATCTCTGTCAAATTTCTTGACTGTCCAACCAGTGTAGTAGTCTGGTACTTCATGTACCATAGTATTGTGCAACCTATAAATGTTGTGGCTAACTGTGCAATGTTTGTTTCTTCATCCTGGACATTCTTCACAATCCATATTGTGTTGCATACAAAAAAGTCATGCTCTAGGTCCTCTGACCCTGCTCCCTGAAATTTAGGCATTCTTAGTGTATGATCTATCCCTACCATTGTATTTTTTGTAGTACTTACACTTGGTGATGCTGACCGAATCAAATTCATTGTGCTACTTCCACTATTTTCACTATTTTTTTAATTTCCTCCACTAAATACAATCTCTCTCGACAACATTCTGGTTTCTTCTTTAGATATAGGTGACGCACATGGGGTCGTGGGTTCGACATAGATTCTGATTTAATATGGAATTCCTTCTTCTAGTGGAATTTACTAAGGATCATTTTATTTCTCTTTTCTTTCTCTTTAATTTCTCTATATAGTGTGATCTAAAGTACTACACATGAGTCACATTTCTCAAACACTCTATGTTGATATTCTCTCTTAGCCACAATCTCCTTCTTACTATACCTAAACTAATTCCCACAATGCAATACTACAATCTCTTCATCTGAGTCAATGTCTTATTCTCTCGAAATCTTGAGTCCATCGAATCCTTAATCATCCTTTTGTTAAGGTCCTAACCTGCACATAGGTAGATCAATGTATTCGGATGTAATAAAGGTCAATATTAATAAGGCCTTTCAATAAAATAGAATAAGGTGGATGTAAGAAGACCTAATAGAAGCTTCTACTTCTAGAAGGATCTTCCTCCAGATGCTTCTCTTAA
>SNQJ01S0023214.1:161171-179854 GCA_010110895.2 Picea sitchensis | reverse complement strand
GCAGGAGTGGATCAAAAGATTGAAATACAACCATCTGACGAATCGGATCAGACAGCTAGAGTGGAATCTCAAAGAGATCGTGCAGCTACAACGCGTTGATAATAAATTCACGCACGCAGGAGAGTTTTGGCTCGACAGTATTGTAGTAGGCTTTATAAAAAAAATTGCAGTAGACACCGTGAAGTTGTATAGTGCAACAGAGAAAAAGTTTCTACGTGGCCCTCAAGGAAGGCTTATTAGATCGATGTATACTTCTATTAAGATATTACTTTATAACAAAGATGTAATGACAATGGAGTCAGAGAGCTAAACTTCCCTGCGTGCATGGGAGAAGGGGGGGAAGCACTGATAGGAAAAGGAGAAATGGAAGCAGATAAAGGAAAGAAGGAGGAAGCCTTGGACCAAATCATGATGAACGACGACCAGATCAAGCGGATCATGGCGACAGCTGGAAAGACGTGCAATGGAGTACCCTACCAATACAAGGTGAACACTAAGAAGAGAGTCGTAGCTGCGAGGGAAGGATTGGCAAGTGATGAAGAGGAGGTAGAGGATCTCCGAGCTATGGAGCAGATTGAGGAAATCCTGCGCACGGCATATGAGAGGAAGACGAGAGGTCCAAGAGCGGGAATAGAAGGCAGCAATCCTATACATATTAATGTCAATGTGGAACCCATAAATCCATGTGTGACTAACACACCAAAAAGAACACCACCATTTAGACAACCGAATTTCGGAAGAAGGAAGATAGAAGGAAGTACATCTACACAAGGAACAACAACTAGGGGAGCCAGTTCAAGAAGCATTAGTCAAGTATCTACACCACGCAGAGGTAGTAGTTCAACATTCAATATGGCAGGACATGATCCCACCATCACGTTACCAGAATTCAAAGGAGAAGTGTCGGAGGACACGGAGAAGCACTTGTTTATCTGTGAAAAGATCTGGGAAACAAAACAGATCACAGACGAGGACACTAAACTTGCACAGTTAGCTATCACACTAAGGGATCGCGCATTGGATTGGTATATGATTCTAGCCACAAACAATCCACAAGAAACAACTAGAACGATTGGGGATATCAAGAAGTCGTTGATAAATGAGTTTCAGAAGCCAAGTTCAAAGGACCAATACATGAATGAGATGATAGAAATTCGACAAAAACCAGGAGAATATGTATGGGACATTGACCATAGATTCAAGCGACTGAAAGGAAAGATGAAATATGTCATGACAGATATGCAGCACAGGCACTTGTTCGTCAACTCACTATTACCACACTTGAAATATACACTGCGACAACAGAAGTTTCAGATGCAAGTAGAGGCTCTGCAGGCAACCCTGCAACTGGAAGAAAACCAATATCACAAGACAGATCCATCCATCGAGGAGTTGAAGGAGGATTTGAAGAACTTAATGTTCCAGCCAAACCAAAACAAAAGTAAAGACAAAAGAGAAGTTGTTTGGTGTACCACATGCAGGACAGAAGGACACCATAAGAACGAATGTCCAACATTCGCGCAGTACATGGCAGCAGGAATGCCAAATCCGTTACCAACAGGAGGACTATGGTGCAAAATCTGCAAGAAATAGGGCCACGATCCATATCACTGCCCAATGATGCAGAAGTACCAGACAGTCCCAAAGAGTTTGTATTGCAACTTTTGCAATTCAGTAGGCCATAATGACAAAGATTGTAAAACCATGGAGTTGATGAGGGAGAGGACATCAGATGCATATAGGGTGCAGGAAGAAATGATGATCGGGTAATCCGCACCTCAGTTTAACCAAGTACCAACCCAATACAACACTACGTAACAACAATATAATACTGCGCAGCAACCATATAACACAGCGCAGCCATAGTACAACACAACGCAACCCCACTACAATATCGTGCAATATAATCATGCACCTCAGTATAACGCGCCACAAGGGGATCGAGTTGGCTACAGAGGAAGAGCAAGAGCAAGAGGAGGCTTTGGAAGAGGTAGAGGACCAGTGGTATGTCACAACTGTCACCAACCAAGACACTATGCAAGAGAATGTCCACTTCCACCTGCAACTTGTATGTATTGCCGCGCATCGGATCATGACATGGAGGAATGTCCTACATTGTTAGGGAAGATCCAGGAAAAGAAGAATCATAACAATCAGAATGTTCAATCGATTTCAGCAGAAGTGAGAGATGAAGGAAGAAACATCAGCATAGTTACACGTGGAGGAGCTAAAACAGGAAATGACGCAGTATGACAAGAGCCAGTACAACACCAATGGGTGAAGAAGAATGTTGAACCAAGGAAGCAGTTTGACGCGCAGAATGAGAATGAGGTATTTAAGCAAGCCAGACAAGAATTTCTGAAGACAGACAATGCGTCGACTTCAACCGTGCAGCGTAGTAAGGAAGTACCAGAGTATGGGATGCCTCCATCGTTGGATCATACCAAAGAAATGCAGCCTCTGGGACAAGTAAGTACAATCAAATAATTTTTGCAATCATGTGTAAAATTACTAAATGATCCAGCCTCTGTCAAAGTATTACAAAATATGCTAGAAAGATGTAGCATAGAGACAAAAGGAAAGCTAGAACAGAGAACAATCAATCACCTACATATAAGGAGAAGAACAAGTAGGGATTTCAGGCTGAACACCAATATTGGAGATTTTAACATGGGAGGTGTCATACTGGATCTAGGATCCGAAGTCAATGTATTATCCAAGAAGACAAGGCAATGTATGGGAGAGCCCACATTAGGATATTCACTCGTTCAACTGAAACTGGCAAATCAGCACAAAATTCTACCAATTGGGAGACTAAAAGGAGTGATAGTAGACCTGGATGGACTGCGAACTAAATCTGACTTCGAAGTAATAGAGATAGTGGACGGCACAACACCTTACCCAACATTGCTCAGCTTGGATTGGGCGTTTGATAACCAAGCCATAATCATCTTAAAGACATGAAAAATGACCTTCGATTCAGGAGAATACAAGGTCATTGCGCCATTAGACCCATCGAAAGGGGAAAGGTTCGTAGAACCTACTTGCTTTGACTTGGAGGAAATTAACCAGATGTATAGAACAAGTGCACGAAATGAGGATTACATAAACCCAACTGCAGATGGGATACTCAGTTGGCAGAGCATCACCTCATGTGTGTCAGACTCAGATACGGGTTTAGAGAACTGGCAACAGAGGCTACACGAAGTTTCCATAAGAAGATGCGCAAGAATAGACCGCGCAGTAAGATGGGTAGGTACGGAGATAAGGAAACCACCAAGATTCCATGGGGTAAATTATCTAAAAGCATTCTTGACACGTTACGAAGATGAAATGTTAAAAAATCAGAGACTCTTAGCACTAAATATAGCACTCAAGGCCACACTTGCAAGATGGTGGGGTGAACACAAAGAAACAATCAAGTACTGGTACCAATATAAGTGGTTACTGCGCATTAGGTTTGGTGCAGAACAAAGAAGTAACCAGCAGCAGAAATATGATGGACAAGGAGCACCACCGAAACACTTAGAGAAGTGCAGAGCACTGTGGAAAATAACACCCCCAGAGGAATGGCCTCATCATTTGGTACACACATTAGAGGGCATCCCATCAAATTGGTATACAGACCAGAAACTGCGTAGAGGAACTACGAGTTGGACAGTACTACAACAGAACTTTACATCACTTTCTCATTTGAGCATGAGAACCCCAACATAGACGCAACACTTAAACAAATAAGAGGGGTGATATTCATTAAGGAACCAGAAGTTGAACTCATAACACAAGAACAACAGCAGAACAGACAGACAGTGAAAGAAATGTTCTCATGCTACCATGTGCAGGAAGAAGTACCAGATGAAGACGATCCGCGCGATATTCAAATTGAGGAAGTTGAAGGCGAAAGAGAAGTGGAAGGTCCACCTCTAGCATCAGAAGTAATTTTTGCGTCAATCAAGGTGAAGAAAGTCAACATTAGGACAGTTGAGAATCCCAAAATGACCAGCATTGGAGACTACTAGGATGAGAAAACAGTGGAAAGAATAACAGAGTTACTGCACGAGTACAACGCCCTGTTTCCCACAGTGTTCACATAAATGAAGGGCATAGCAGGAGAGCTGGGTGAAATGAAGATACCACTCAGAGCTGAGGCAAGACCGATCAGACAACGACCATACAGACTAAATCCGATATATATGAAAAAAGTCAAAGTTGAGATCGATAGGATGCTAGAGACTGGAATCATAGAACCTATAAAAGAATCAGAATGGATAAGCTCGATGGTAGTTCAGGAGAAAAAACAAGGCGAGATAAGAACATGCATCGACTTGAGGAAGTTGAATGATGTGTGCCTACATGACCCGTTCCCTATACCTTTCACGAATGAGGTGTTGGAGAACTTACGAGAACAAGAAGTTTATTCATTCACTGACGGATTTTCAGGATACCATCAGATCAAGATAGCACCGAAAGATAGATTCAAGACCACTTTTGCTACAGAATGGGGATCCTACCAATACACAGTCATGTCGTTTGGACTGAAGAATGCAATAGCAACATTTTCCAGAGTAGTCATAGTTGCATTTAAAGAATTTATCCACCAGTTTCTAGAGTTATACTTGGACGATTGGACAATCTATAGTCTGTTGAAATACCATGTAGAGGTCTTGTAGTTGATGTTAGAAAGATGCAAGCAGTGCCAAATATCGTTAAACATCAAGAAGTGCATCTTCGGAACACCTTTTTGGATACTATTGGGCCATATAGTATGCAAGCAAGGTTTACTAGTAGATCCTGCCAAGATTGCAGTAATCGTTAACCTGTCACCACAAAAAATGGTCAGTCAACTAAGAGCGACATTGGGACACATAGGATACTACAAGAAATTTATAAAAGGGTACGTGTAGATCACCGCGCCAATGGAGAGTCTGCTAAGGAAAAACACAAAGTTCCAATGGAATGAGGATTGTCAACACGGTCTGGATACGCTGAAAGAAAATATGGTAACCACACCAATACTAGTATTCCCAGACTAGGAGAAGACATTCCATGTCCATGTAGATGCATCAGCCATAGCACTTGGAGTTATTTGGGCGCAGGAAAGAGCAGTAGAATTGGATCATCCTATAGCATTTGCTAACAGAAAACTGTCAGAATCAGAGCAAAACTACAACACTACAGAGAGGGAAGGCCTAGTTATGGTCTACGCGCTTCAGAAGTTCAGACATTACTTACTAGAGAAATAATTTCAAGATGTTCACAAACCATTCAGCGCTCAAATACCTAGTCAACAAGCCAGTGTTGGGGGGGAGAATTTGCAGATGGATATTGTTGTTTCAAGAATTTGATTTTGAAGTAATAGTCAAGATAGGGAAGCTAAACACAAGACCTGATCACCTGTCAAGGATCACGAATAGGGAAGAACCTACAAATCTAGAAGACAACTTTCTGGATGCACAGTTATTTTCAGTCCAGATAGCCAATGAATACTTCGCAGACATTATTAAGTACTTGAGTACAGGGACTACGCAACAGGAATATAACACCGCGTAGAAGAAAAACTTGATAGTTCGGGATGCAGACTATCAACTGATTGTAGGACATTTATACAAAATGGGCGCAGATTGCATCTTGAGAAGATGTGTGCTAGAACATGAAAGACCAAGGATTTTAGCAGAGTCCCATGAGGGAATAGCAGGAGGAGATTATGCAAGCAAAGCTACCACGCAAAAGGTATTGCACACAGGACTATGGTGGACGACCATTCATAGAGACTCAAGAGAGTACTGCCATAAATGTGATGTATGTTAGAGGGTTGGTAAACCGAATAGAAGGGACGATATGTGCCTGCGACCACAGGTAACTTTGCAGGTATTCGACAAATGGGAAATAGATCTTGTGGAACCGATTAACCCACCAGCAAAAAGGACAGGAGCGAGGTACATTATAACCGTGATGGAATACCTAACAAGATGAGCGGAAGCAACACCAGTAAAATATTGTAGCGCAAAGACAGCAACACACTTCCTGTTCGAACAAGTGATCACCAGATTTGGTTGCCCCGGGATTTTGATGAGTGACCAAGGCACTCACTTCATTAACAGTACTATTAAGGCTATTGCTAAGGAATTTGAAGTCCATCATCAAAAGAGTACACCATATCATCCCCAAGCAAATGGAACATTAGAAGCCTTTAACAAGATCCTTGAAAATGCACTGACGAAGATCTATAACGTTAATAGGGATAAATGGGACTTAAAGATACCAGCAGTATTGTGGGCATACAGAACCACATGCAAGAAATTGACAGGACAAACGTCATTCAGATTGGTATATGGACAAGAACCAGTGGTGCCACTAGAATTTTTGGTACCCAGTCTACGCATAGCAGCGATTACGAACATGACATAATGAGGCGTGGTACAGAATAGGCTAAATCAACTGATGATCATGGAGGAAGATAGGATTCTAGCAGAGTTCCACCAAGAAGTCCAGAAAGCAAGGGACAAAGCTTGGCATGAAAGACATATCAAGAGGATAAGTTTCAAGAAGGAAGACTTAGTGTTGATGTATGACAGTGAATCCTTTCAGCATCTAGGAAAACTCAGAATGCACTGGTTAGGACAATACGAAGTAAAAACTGTCACAGATGGGGGAGTTGTACATTTGAAGGATTTAGAAGGCACAAAACTCAGAGGGATGATCAATAAGAGTCGATTGAAGTTGTATAGGGACATTCGACCCCTTAGCACTTGAGAAAGAACAAAAAAACAAATGTCGCGTTGTGCTAGACATGAAAAGATAACAACAGAAGTATAGTGCACCGAAAAAAAGAATGAGCACGCACACTCCGAAATGATAGCTCGACGGAGACAAGGCCAACGGTCATTACAAAGCAGAAACAACAGGAAAGACAGATGCGGAAAAAGAAGCACCAACTAACAGCGGCTATCAAAATTGAATGCCAGAAAGGACGGATGGGACGCTGCATTAATCGCGCCAACTGGCGACGGCAAGGGAAATCAATGATAAGTACGTGGGAACCGGCAGTTCAATTAAAACGCAATCATGGTAACGTCTCTGACAAGTTTCACACGACCCCAAGACAAAGCAAGCATGCGGGAGTGGAAAGGTTATTGTGAAATCAAGAAAGGCACATAGCAATAGAGCATATGAAGCAGAGAGTTAAGGTTGCAGAAGTTGCAAAGACCACTAAGCTCGGCAAACGACATTTTTACCACCATGGCACCACTGAAACAGGGTGAACCAAGCTAGACTGCCAAACAACCTCAAAGCAGCGCCAGAGCACCACCGCCGACACAGGGCAACGAACAAAAACCACATCAGCCTCCAAAAGTCGTCAATGTGGACAAAATCTCATCGCCTGATACAACACCAGGAAGCCCCACACCCATTGTGGAGGAAACCCAACAGACAGCACCAGTGGGCATGGACCTTGATGTATCGGAAGAGGGACAGGGCCAACAAGTTGAGGACGCAGGAAACCAAGTGCACCCTAAAAACCCTGAAGAAGCCCCGAGATTCAATGGGACGGCTCCAAACTAGGCAAAAACGATCACACCGGAAAGATCACAAACAACCACGCCAGAACATCCATAGGAGGGAACAGTGGAAGATGTCACTGGCCGACCAGAGGAGTATGTAGAAGAACGAACAATGGAGGTTGAAACCTCAAGTCAGCCACCACAGCCAAAGGGAAAGTAGACGGTACCAAGGTCACCACGCAGGCAACCCATCGCAGTCATTGTCTTTCCGCACATTCCGGAAGGGGTACGTATAACAGCAAATCTGTTAGGTCACGTGGAGAAATTGAGGTACTCAGAACATGACGTGATGGACACCGACAAGTTCCGAGAGTTCGCCAAGCAAGTCTACCTACAGAATGTGGGCACCTACAGAATGTGGGCATAGGACCCTTTGGCGAACCAATTAATCAACCATTCCAGTGGGCAGCAGGTCTGACCAAAAACAAGATTCTAGGCCTTTTGGACCTACTGCACTTTGGGAGGGCCCAGTATGCAAATAACTGTGTCAAGTAGTTGATGGCAGTCACACATGGAGGATACGTGTGGCTAGAACAACTCATCTCAATAGACGTAGAGCACATCACATACATCACGGGGCTGTCATCATGGGGTGAGGATCCCGCGCAGTTCCTTAAAGACAAAATGAAGGAGAAAGCACTAGCCGAAGAAATGAAGAAAAAATATGGCACCGAAAGGGGGTCGTGCGGAATCATCATCAAGCGGATTCATGACGTCGCGAAAAGAATGGCCACAAAAATCGTGGCATGTAAATTAATCAAGAAATGTCGCAAGGAGGAAGTCTCAGCCGCGGTTGTCGTAGTCGCAGCACAATGTGCAGAGGGCACCACACTCAGTTGGGACCCTTATTTACTGAATCTATTCCTAGACGACTGTAAGGATGTGCAGGATCTAGGGACAGAATTTCGTTATTCATGGCTACTCATCCTGATAGCCTTGATCGGATGGAAGGAGTTGAAATATTCATTTTTTGCCACTAAACCCAATCCCTGCCACGGAGCACGATACTTATCGTTGGGGTCCACTTCAGACTCCAAGAACAGAAAGGAAAATGCAACCATATTCGAAAGTTATCTTAATGACATATAGGACATCATCACCAACACTTAGAGGGTCACATCGAAAGCAACCGCACAGTATTAGGGCATAGCCAACTTCAAAGCCACTAGACATGGAATGTGGATCCAGGGGCGGAAAGATCTTGATAATCAATGGCTACAACTGCGCTACTGCATCAAGCAGGCAGACATAGAAATGGCCATTAAGGATTGGGAAGATGACTGGATAATTTCAGTCCTCATTCGAGAAATACCCGCAGAGATAGAGGATGAGGCGGTAAGACAGGAACAGACACATGTCGAGGAGATAACAGTGCCCAAGAAACCAAGGACATGTCAGAACAAGGCACAACAGATAAAAGAGGGGATATCCAAGACAGGCGCCCATGTGGGGAAGAAGAACAACACACATGCACCACAGGTACAACAGAAACAAGTTGAGATAGCACAGGGAAATACATCAAGTGCTACTCTACAGAAGCAAGGCCAGACTAAGAGGCCAGTCATCCAGACGGGGGGTGCGCGCAAGAAGGGAAAGGCACACAAAACGTCCCCAGAATACACGATCACCGAGGAAAATGCAGACATGGTGGCCCAAATGATCCAAGATCGCACAGTCGAGGATTTCGATAATGTTGTGCGCCAAAGGAACAGAATTGAGGAAGAGTTGGCACACATACGACAACTCCTCAAGAAGCTCGGAGAAGCATAGGCAGCCGACAGAAGAGTAGGAATGGTCCCATCAACATTACAGATAGGAGGCGAAGCGGGCTCAAGCGAGCAGGATAGGATCCAGACGACAACAGACCTGAGCTTGACATTTCACGTCACACCCAGCATGCTACGCATTGATGAAATCGTGGGGCAGACGCCCCTAAAGGACTTGGCTCAAATACAGTTAGTATTGACGTGGATACCAACCAAGGCCTTGTATAAACTACAAGTCAGCGTCACACATGTGGTACAATCTCCCGCACGCACAGATGCATCAGAATTGCAGCGGGCAAAAGACAATCGGGACGAGCTGGAATTGGTACTCGAGCAGGCTAAGCTCGAGACCAAAGATGAGAAGGACCACGCAAATAGGCTAAAGCAAAAATTGGTCATAGCCTATAAGAGAATCTCAAAGAACGTGCAAATGGCCGAACTCACAATGACACAAAAGATTGATCAGATTGTGCAGACAATTGATCAATACCAACAGGAGATCGAGCGCCTCCGAAAGCAGCTCACACCTACCACACCCCCAGAGGTGAAGGATCAAAGGAAGCAGGAGGAAACATCGCATATAAAGGAGATAGAGCAATAAGTCCACGCGGCAATCGACTTGTTCGATAAAGCAGCACAGCTCTGGACGAAGCTCGAAGAGGATTAGTAGGTCCAACAATGGGACCAGGAAAGAGAAAGGATAACCACAGCTATCCAGGACCTCGAGCAGAGGAAGAAGACAATGTCAATCACGGAGCATGTCAAAGGAGCGTTGGATATGAAGAAACTACAGGCAGAACTCACAGTTACGTAGACACAGAAAAAGGAGCGTCGGGCTCAAATGGAACCGCTCTAGGAGCGAGCAGTAGAGGTCATTGCATAGGCAGAGGAAGCCAAAATGAATATGGCACAAACCCAGGCAAAGTGTGCAAGAGGATGGTGAGTGACGAGATTGCAGTGCAGGTATTGGACGCACTCAAGGAGAAGACCGTGCAGGCCCAAACGCAAGCAACGGAGCTCACGGAGAAGTTCCAAGCGATCGCAAGAGAGATCGACGAAACACACCAGGGTTATGTGACTCGGGATGAGCCACATGTCAGTGTTGGGGGCCTGTTGGAAGCATGTCGAATCATAAAGAAAGACTATTTTGGGAAGAAAGGCATGCAAGAGGAAAGCGACCGCTAGAAGGAAAAGTAGCACGTGTGCATGCATGGAAGACCTAACGATGCTAGGGTTAGGGTTTTTGTAATACATTGTAATGGATAGTGAGCCAAAAATATAAATAAGTAGTACTAAAGAGAGAAAAAGAGGAGGAGAGGGAAACGAGAGGCGAATAGGGAGAGCCAGAGGGGAGAGAGAGAGAGGAAGGGTACTATAAGAACTGTATGAATCATTAAGTTGGTGAGCTAAGGAGGGAATGAAAGACTTCATCCTGAGGGTTAGATCGTTGGCTGAGGATCCTGGTGCGATCTAGTCAGCCTCACAGGGATCGAGGAGCTGCTGAGGAGAGTGAGACCTAAGAATGTAACCACACGTGGCATGATATCTTTCTGAACCATAATAAAAGCCTAAGAGACAGATCTTTGTGGACGAAGCCCAGGAGGGGGTGAACCACAGTAACACTGTGTTGTGGAATTGAATGAATGTGTCTTTGTGTCTGATTAATTGATGAATGTTGAATGAATGAAGTGATTACGTAATTCTGATATTTTACATGCATACGTAGAATAAATGTTATAACAGGATGTTAAATAGACTAGATAAAGGTTGTGACATACAAGCACAAATCTCACTCAGTCCCAGGTTGCAAACACATGAGTATTGTAGCCACCCATAAGAGTTATCTCGGGTGAGACTGCACAGAGCATTCTATGTACTGCGTTGCCTTCTGGGTAGCCAGAGGGGTCGATAGTCTTAAGGGATTTTATTGGGAAGCTTCTTAGTTATGAACCGGGGTCAATCTGTAGTGGTAAATGGCTAAAGAGAAATACTATAACCAACAACCTCCTTCTTGAACACCAATAACCACAGCATCATCAATAGACTTTCATCTTGGCCACATGAGAACTTCACCATCAATGAAAGCAACTCTAAATCCTTTCTCATCCAAAGTTGAGATAGAAAGGAGATTCCTCTTCAAACCAGGTACATGCAAAACATCTTTCATCTTCATAGGCTTTCCAGAATCCAATCTATAAGAAGCTTCTCTTATTCCTTTAATGGGATATTGATAGTCATCACCGAGCTTCACCTTGTGAGGTGAATCCTTCTAAACTAATTATGAGAAAGAATCCTTGTAACTTGCAATGTGCTTAGAAGCACCACTATCTATAAGTCGTGTGTCACTTCCATGAGTAATTGTTCATGTAAGAGCGGATATCAAAACATATTATTCTCTCGAATCATCTTCTTTGACTCTCTTTTGATCAAGTTCATCGTCTTTTGTGGCATGAGCATGATGTCTTTTATACTTTCCTTTTCTGACCTGATCTTTTGAGTGGGGACAGTTTATTGCAATGTGTCCCATCTTCTGGCAGATGTAGCATCTGTAATTTGAGTAATTCTTTTGAAACTTTTGTGTCTTTTGTGACCCTTGAAACGTTTTGTGTGAGTGAACCTCTTTCTTGCATGTGTTGCTAGAGCTTGATTTTCATCATCGCCTAGTTTCTCTTCTCTTGTTGCCAATCTAGCTTCTTCCTAAGTGCAATCCTCCCATAGTCTACTAAACCTCGTTAGCTTTCTTCTTGAACAGATTCCCTGAATGAATGATTCCCAAGATCTTGGAAGATCATTCAATGTAGTCATCACCAGTTCAACTTCTTCAACTGTCTCCAATGGCTTCAAGTTGTTCTCTGAGTTGAGATACCCTTTGGAAGTAAGATTGAATGGTTTTTGAACTCTGCATCTTCACACTCTTGAGTTGTGTCCTCAACGTCATCTTCCAGTTGATATTCTTGCATTCATATAATCGAGATAGGGCATCAAACATTTGCTTGGGAGTTGTCAAGGATGAGACATAAGGGATCAAATGATCCTTGATAGAATCAGCAACGATTCTCTTTGCCTTGACCAGATTCTTCTTTTACTTTGCTTTGACCTCATCTTCCTCTAGTTTTGGAACTTCCTCTTTGACAAAACCTTCTAGATCATTCTCTTCTAGAATGAGCATTACTCTATACTTCCATGCTCGGAAGTTAGCATCGCCCTCAAGCTTCTCATCAAGCTTAGTGTTGGAAGTCATCTTCCCTTGGACGAAAATACAATAAGAAAATAAAAACTTTTCAAAGAAAGGTTTTGAACTTACCAGAGAGTGTGTCATGCCAAGGTGATCTGCTCCAACTTCATACTGCAATTGCCTAGAGGTCTTGATCTAGGGTTTCATGAGGAAACCCTAATTTTTCAACTTAAGAATTTTGGAATTATGATCCAAAGGAAAGGTGTGTCCTCCTTAGGCGAACTCCTTGATCACTTTATTTTGACCAACATCCTTCAGAAAGAGGGTGACATCATCACCTAGGGTTTTATGCAGAAACCCTAATTTTCAGAAACTGTGAAAACTGCAAAACTGATCCAGGGAAAAGATGTGCTAGAGTTAGGAGATCTTCCTATTATCTTGTTTTCTCCAGTGAGTTTCTCTAGACTGTGAAAATGGATTCTTTCAATCTCGCTCTGATACCATGTTAAAATTTCTCTTAAGCAATTAAGTGTATTCAATTTTCTTTAACTTTTAACAATTAGAACAATAATTGCATACATAAAAATCACTAAAAGAAAGACATCCACGGTATACACAAGATTTATCCTGGGAAACCCTCATGGTGGAGAAAATCGAGCAAAACTTCTTCAATATAGATTCGTCAACAAGTACGTCTCTCTCCGAAAGAGATCTCACAAAACAGAAGATGACCAGAAGATAAACCAAAAACCCTAACCAAAATAGGGTAGTGCACCACTAGACCAAGATAGACCTCCAAAACATAACTAAAACCCTCCACGAGAACAACACTACTCTATCATTGTGTCTCCTCCTCATACTTGTGCACTTTTTCTTGAGAGAGAGAACATGTATTATGTGTTCTCCAAATGAGGCGTCTAGCCTCTTATAAATACAAGTTGAGTCGTCCTAAAATTAGGTCAGGGTTGACTTGTACAAATGACACTTTCTAATTTACATTTTACTTTTACAAAGGCACAATAGGGTTGATTGTACAAATACAACATACTATTATTCTTTTAGGGTTTTGAATTGGTCTAATACAATACATATATAATAAGAATATATTTTGAAGCTACTCAAACTTCAACAAAAAGCACAATTGAGTTTCAATTAAACATCAGAAGCATTAACAACAGAAACCAAACACACAATGCACACGAGATATTTGGGTAAACACCCTTGGAAAAACCCTTATGGGAAAACCAGTTCTGAGTTTGATTTTATTGCTAAAAATCTTGGGCTCTCGTCCTAGGATAATGGCCCATCAAAGGAATACAATGTTGTTGCAGATAGCCTAGCCCACTTGGCTGCTATCTCTCATGATGCCCTTCACACTTCCTCAGTCGTGCTCACTCAAACACAGGTACATGAGCAAAACTCCCTCTTGCTCCTATTCACTCATTGTGTGCCTCTCACTCTCCTTAGATCTACTTTTATAATCCCCTAATGACTAAAACCCTAACCTTAGAACTAAATGGCCAAGATTAGATCTTGGATCTCACGATCTAATGGTCACAACTTAATCTCTCATTGAGATGACTTAAATCACTTAAGTCACTCAACTTTACAAAAAGTAACTTTAGTCATTAAATAAAATCAATTTAGAGAGTGTTGCTCAGACACCTCCACATGCTAGGCACCGCCAATGCAGATACATGTCCAAGCTACCCCAAAATCTAACACTCTCTCTTAGTGAGAAAGGTACTTCTAGAAGAACCTCCTCCTGGATCAATCTCTGACCCCATCAAATATGATGTTGTTGTAGTTGCTCCCTCTGAACTGGAAGACCCTCTTGCTTCTTGCTACCTTTGTTGCACTATGCTCTGATCTATGATCCAATATCCCCTTGAACCCTACTAAAAGTTATCCCAGCACCCTATACAACATACCCTCATTGACGCCAAGCCTCATTGTTGCATCCCCCATTGAACATAACTATATACCCCATGTCCTCCAAGGTTGATACTGAGAGTAACTTCAACCCTAGGACATACATCACTCCTACCACCTTTAGAGAACCACGTGACTCTAGCTGGAATTTGACCCATCCAACCCCCTTTACTGCATGCATGGTGTCGACCCCACTGCCCACATGCAAGTCTGTGCCCATCTCTGAAACACTAAAGAACATCGACCTCATTCACGTCATATGGCGAGATGAGTCATTGTCCACAACTCATCCCCAACGCTGCCATCTCGGCAACCTACTAAAAAATCATATTTTTTACTTGTGGACCTGTTGCCCGGTCTCATTGCCCACTACCTGGGCCTGCTACCCGCTACCTGGATCCCTGTCCAAGGTTGTCGGGGGCTACCCGCAACCTCCTATTGTTGCCCGGGTCCTTTTCTGAGCTCCACGGCTATCTCATCCCACTGCCCGACAATTTTCCTCACTGCCCAAAATTTTTTGGGCAGTCTTCCCACTGCCTGGACCTACTCATTGCTCTGGTGTTGCCTAGACCTGCCTGAGGGTTGCGTGGCTGCCCCACTGACCATGTTCGGCTCTTTGCGATCGTCCCGCCCTCCTGGCGGTTGTTGGTGGTTGTCGACAGTTGTCTCTTAGCTGTTGGTCGCTACTATTTGATGGTTGCAACACTCCACGACTACCCGTCTCCTATCATCAACACGCCGACAATCTCCTCTGGAGTCTCGTGCTTCACCTAGTCGGCGGCTCCCTGCGTTGACTATTGCCCTCAACGTCAGCAGCCTTCCTTTACCTCTCGTTTGGCTCGACCTTACCTATTGGCCTAATCCTCCTCATTTCTCAGCCACGATCTATCTGCCCATGTCTTTTCTCTACATAGATAGCAGCTTCCATGCAATCCTTACTCTGTTGCACGATCCGTACGGTAATATTTTGCAACTCTATACACATACGGATGTCATCCTTTTCTTTTTTTTTCTTTTTTTTAATTTTCTTTCTGGGTTTTGCATTTATCCTTCACTGCAGCCTGAAACTTAAAAAAACATCCCGCAAAAATCTCGATCCTTTGCAATTTAGTTTCGCCTTCAGAGACTCAACTCTGATACCATGTTGAATTCCAAAACCCAGCACTTGGCTAATAATCCCAAATGAAATCACTTCATTAATTAAAAGCACAACTGAGTTTCAACTAAACAGCGGAAGCATTAACAACAGAAATCAAACACACAATACACACGAGATATTTGGGTAAACACCCTTGGAAAAACCCTTGCGGGAAAACCAATTTTGTGTTTGATTTTATTGCTAAAAATCATGGGTTCTCGTCTTGGGATAATGGCCATTAGAGGAATACATTTCTACAGCAGATATACTAGCCCACTTGGTTGCTATCTCTCATGCTTCCCTTCACACTTCCTCAGCCCTGCCCACTCAAACACAAGTACATGAGCAAGACTCCCTCTTGCTCCTATGCACTCATTGTGTGTCTCTCACTCTCCTTAGATCTACTTTTACAATCCCCTAATGACTAAAACCCTAAGCCTAGATCTCAATGGCCAAGATTAGATCTTGAATCTCACGATCTAACGGTCACGACTTAATCTCTCGTTGAGATGACTTAAATCACTTAAGTCACTTTAGTCATTAAATAAAAGCACTTTAGAGAGTGTTGCTCGAACAGCTCCACATGCCAGGCACCGCTAATGCGGAAGTACCTGTCCGAGCTACACCATAAGCTAACAAGATCTTGCTTCGAAGTTCGAGATGAAGCACATCGAGTTGATGCATTACTTTTTGGGATTGGAGGTGTGGTAGAGGACAGATCATATTTTCCTGGGATAGGGAAAATATGCAGTTGATATCTTGGGGAGATTTGAGATGACAAATTGCAAGCCTATGTCTACACCTACGACAACCAACTTGAAAAAGTTGAATGCTTTTGAGTCTAAGTTGGTTGATCCCACTGTGTATCGACAGTGGATTGGTTCTTTGATATATCTAGTCAACACAAGACCGGATATTTGTTTTGATGTCAACACCCTTAGTCAGTTCATGGTTGAGGCGAGTAGGGTGCACTGGGTGGCAGCAAACATGTGTTCAAGTACCTACGAGGTGCGGTAGATTATGTATTGAACTATGTTTAGGGGGATGGATTCAAATTGATCGGCACAGACTCAAACTGGGCAGACAGTGTAGTTGACAGGAAAAGCACCTCAGGGTGTTGCTTTAGCTTGGGATCAACAGTTGTGTCTTGGTTTAGTAGGAAGCAGAAGTTAGTGGCATTGAACTCTGCATAAGCAGAGTATATGGCAGTCAGACAGGGGAGTTGTGAGACCATATGGTTTCACAAGTTACTCATTGGATTATTTGGTCAGAAGTTGCAGCCGACCATCATTCACTGTGATAATCAGAGTTGCATTAAACTCTCGGAGAATCCAATGTTCCATAACAGGTCGAAGCATATCGAGATCAAGTATCACTTCATCCGAGACTATGTTCAAAGAGGAGTTGTGAATCTTCAGTACATTTCTACAAATGGGCGGGTTGCGAACATCCTCACGAAAGCTTTGTTAAAGGGGAAGTTTGTGTTCTTCAGAGATAAGTTGGGGGTGGTGTAAAACACCTTCCTCACTAAGGAGTGTTAAATTTGTTAAGGTTTAAGATATTATTAGGTTTCTTTTCAATTTACTAGATAACCATAGCATAGATATGATCATTGAGAGAAACACAATCACAAAATACACAACATTTATCCTGGGAAACCCTCATGGGGAATAAAACCCAACAAAAACTTCCTTAATATAGATAGCCAATACAATGCCAAGACAATAAACCAAACACTAGAGAATATCCTCCACTAAGCAATGTGTCTCTCTCTCTTCCTTCTTCCGACAACCGGTAACTGCAGCTTCCTTCAATACTTGCGCACTAGATGAGTGAGTTGAGTGAGTGAACAAATGAGATGCTAGCTTCATTTATTTATATAAACTGGCAAGCTCTGAAAAGGTATCTCTTTGTTGGGCAGGGTTGGCTTGTCTTTCTGGGTGGTTAGATCCACTTTAATTTGCATGGGGGTCGACTTCTTAATTTGCATATTACAATTAAGGTTTGACCAATCCGCAAAAGGGGATTTGGTCAATTCCAATGCCCAACGTGATCAATCCACAAAAGGGGTTTGATCTAATGAATAATAAATCAATAATAAATAGAATATTCTTTGCAGTTACAATATTTCAACACTCCCCTTAACAAGAAGGGTATTCTACAACATCATCAGGAGAGAGAGAGAGGGGGCTACAACATCAACAGCATCTGGAACACTGACTGGCATATCTATAAATCATCGAAAGTTTTTCTCATCATCAATATCATCATTCACAACAGTGAGCCGGAATGGCATCATCATCTGCATCAACATGGATTAGTATAACACTAATACATCATCATCAATAACAGCAACATCACAGCACAAAGGCTGGAGCATCATCAACATCAACACTTGGCTTGAAATCTTCAGCGCGGAGCTAGCATCACAACACGAGGCTGGCAACACAACAACATCAGCATGAAGCTGAAAATCTTCAGCACGAAGCTGGAAATCTTCTGCACTAAGATGGCATCACAGCACGAGGTTGGCATTACAACAACATCAGCACGAAGTTGGAAATCTTCAACACTAGGATGGCATCACAACAACATCAGCACAAAGCTAGAAATATTCAGCATGAGGCTAGCAACACAACACTACTCCCCCTTTCGAGGGAGGTCCTTACGGACTACACCAAGATTATCTCGAAAGTGCTCAAATTTTACACGAGATAGAGACTTGGTCAACACATCAGCAACATGTTCGTCTGTGCTAACATACTGGAGTTTTATGGCTTCCCTCTCCACCATATCACGGATGTAATGATATCGGATCTCTATGTGTTTTGACTTGTCATGGAACACTGGGTTCTTTGTCATCTTTATGCAACTCTGGTTATCATATAGGATCATGGTTGCTTCCATCTCCAGATCGAACAGACATGTCAACAACTTCTGAAGCCATATGGCTTCACAACTGACGGAACATGCAGCAATGTATTATGTTTTTGCCGTGTTGAAAGCAATGCTTGATTGCTTCCTACTCTGTCATGAGATCATGGCTGACCCCAAACTCAAACAATATCCTGAAGTGCTCTTTCTGTCAGAGACACTTCCAGCCCAATCTG
>SNQJ01S0023214.1:141695-156798 GCA_010110895.2 Picea sitchensis | reverse complement strand
AGATACACATCATTTATCCTGGGAAACCCTCATGGGGAAGAAAACCCAGCAAAAACTTCCTTAATATAGATAGCCAATACAATGCCAAGACAATAAACCAAACACTAGAGAATATCCTCCACTAAGAAATGTGCCTCTCTCTCTTCCTTCTTCCGGCAACCAGTAACTGCAGCTTCCTTCAATACTTGCGCACTAATGAGTGAGCTAAGTGAGTGAACAAATGAGGCGTTGGCTTCCTTTATTTATACAAACTGGCAAGCTCTGAAAAGGTGTCTCTTCGCTGGGCAGGGCCGACTTGTCTTTTTGGGTGGTTAGACCCACTTTAATTTGTCTGGGGGTCGACTTCTTAATTTGCATATTACAATTAGGGTTTGACCAAACTGCAAAAGGGGATTTGGTCAATTACAAATCCTGACATGATCAATCCACAAAAGGGGATTGATCTAATGAATAATAAATCAATAATAAATAGAATACTCTTTGCAATTACAATATTTCAACAAAATTAAGGTAGCTCGGATAGGTGCTTCTGCATTGGCTCAAAGTCTAAGCATGCAAAAGTCATCCGACAACTTTCTCAGACTTACTTTATTTTTATAAAGTGACTTTTTCTAAAAAGCACATTAATTAATAATTTGGCTTAGCTAAAGTTAAATAAAGTGAACTTTAGCTTATATCGTGACCGTAGATCTAAGTCGATCTTGTCCATAGATCGAGGTGAAGATTACAAGGTTGGAGATATAATGGGAAAAGACGCCTAAGAGAGTGTAATTCGATTTGTTTTGAGGAGGAGATTGAGAGGTGAAGAGAAGAGAAAAAAAATTGCAGCTGGTAGAAAATAACAGAGGGAGGCAAGGGCGCATTTCCCAAGGCAACGTACAGGCTGTGCACAATTCCCAAGGCAGAGTACAGGCTGGGCACACTTCCCAAGGCAACGTACAGGCTGGGCATGTTTGCCAAGGCAGATCTGCATGCAAATCGAGGCAGAATGATAAGGGCGTTGTTCTGGATCTGCACAACACAAAATTTTGGGCAAATTTATCTGCCACGATTTTCAAGGTTTTGAGCTAAGTACAGGTTCATTAATTGCTGTAATAAATTTCAGATTTCTTCTCTATGGGCCAACTCAATAAAAATATCAAATTTGTTGGTTTTCCCTTCGGGGGTTTTATTGTGTGATTGGTTAATTTCCGCCATGCATTTACTGTTATTAAGCTCAATGTATTTCTGTTCATAAAATACAGATCTGGAATTTTATTGGTTTCCGTGCATGCATTGATTTCCATGCATGCATGCATCTGAAATTTATTTTTTATTGGAATTGGAGATCAGATGTGAGCTTAAGAAAATTAACATTCTGACCTATAAAAATGGGGCATTAACCATTAGCGTGGATTCCAGTTTTAGTGTCTCAATTATATCATTAACAAATCAACTTCTTAATCATAATTAGGTAAATAAAATCAAGCTTGATTTATAAGTTTCAACAAAAATAGAGGATTAGCAAAACCATCCTTAGCATGCATAGTTTACATTGTGGAACATAAAGGATTTCAAGATATGTTTAAAAGGGATCAATAAGAGGTACGTTGAATTGTTTGTGTTTCTACTAGATGTAGATGTATAATTGTCCATAAGCAGATCAAATCTTCTCAGGACATGGAAATGGAGGTGCTTTGATAGCTTAAAATGCAAACTGCTCAAGGACATTCCTTCGTCCATGAGAAACTAGTTCATTGATGATTGGTTGCTCGAGATTTAAGATTTGATGGACAGAATCATAGTAGCAAAGAACCATCGTAGCTTCTATTCATGGAGATCCTTTATATATCTCTTTGCTGGCGATAAATGGACGCTCGTTGCTGTCAGATTCCCAACCTCAATAGTATAGCATTTGCTCAAGATCACATGAAAGAGATGGCATCTAGCCTTTGGTCAATCTAGCAGCAGTGTTGTTCAGGATTAACAACACTGGTGGTTTGCTGGAACATTTGGAGTAAACTATCTACTTTGGTGGTTTTCCTTAAAACACAAACTTTACCCTCAAGGGTTTTTCATACATTGGTGGTTTGCGAGAACATTTGGAGTAAACCATGTAATTTGGTGGTTTTTCTTAATACACAAACTTCATCCTCAAGGATTTTTTAATGTATATGAGATGGAACAGGTCACTAGTTCCAGCTAGCTATATCTGTTTACATCCAAAACGTTATCCTCAGCGGTTTTTTAATGTATATAAGATGGAACAGGTGACTAATTCCAGGTAGCTATATCTGTTTACATCCAAAACTTTAAGAAAACTCCGAGAAGCTATGGACTTTCCCACTAACTATCATCACTGTTGAAAGTGATTGTGATTTTTTTTGCACAAGGGCTAGTGGCATGTAAAACACTACCCCTCAGTTTGCTTCATTTGATAGCATCCAGGTAATTAGAATGACTTCCAAAGAAAGATCTCAGAACAAGCTGACATCAGCAACCCATTGACCATTTGCACACCAATTTTCCTATTTCTGTTTCTCGTGTGACCCAAAGCAATTCATCTGCTAAACAATTGACTAGGCCATAATATGGTTACTCAATATTCTCTTAAGATCATCTTTGCATATCATCCTAGGCTCACAAAGTGGACTTCTTGTTGCTTCAGAGAATAACAGAAAAAAAAAATCTAGATGTTCTACTAAATAATGTTTTTTTTGGTTTTCTTCACTTCCAACCATTTTGCATTTCCCCTTGTTTGCTGTTGTCAATCCATTGGCTACGATGTGAACAAATATAAATTGTAGAATATTTCTTCTCATTGCAAGCCCCCAATTCAATAAATTGAGCATCTATATAGATTCACAGAATGCGGTGATGACTCTTGTAGCAAAGTATTACTGAAATAAATAATGGCATCTTTTTTCTTTTACTGGGGATGACACAAATGTTGAATTTCTGCTTGTTTTTTTATTAAATTTAATGGTGCACCATGCATTCTGAATTATATTAGCATAAACAATATCACTGACTTAATCAAGCACGTCATTTCAATTCTCACACAGCGATCGACAATTCATTTCTCAAACAGTTACATATTCCAACAATTTTTCTTTTTAACTGTCCAATTATGGCTACCATGCTCCATTGCACTAAGACAAGCAAGGTGCTTTGCAGCTAAGATGGGGAAATCACTGATGTAATGCTCTTACCTACATTAAAATTAGAAAAAAATTGAAAAATTGATCGATTATATATAGAGATCAATCTTAATTTGTTTTGTCAATTGGGTCTAGCCCAGGTGGTTGAAGGAATGAACATCCTCTTCCCCACCCAGGATCAATTCCTGCAAATAACATATTCAGTTTTTAATGAGTATATTGTTGTATCAGCATTTAGCCCTGAAAAATCCCAAAAATTCACACCTCCATTTTTTTCATTTCTCTAAGCACTGAATTAATCAGGGTATCTATCCTAATATATATTGCGGATGGTACATCCAGAAAGCACACTTTCCCAAAGACTAAAAAATAAGGGTTATAAATACTCTGGGCTACTTACCTATTTGATTGAGTTGCATCTCTGCTAAAAGGATCCCAAACACCCATACTGCTAGCTTTCCCAGAGACTTAAAAATAAGGGTTATAAATACTCTGGGCTACTTACCTATTTGATTGAGTTGCATCTCTGCTAAAAGGATCCCAAACACCCATACTGCTAGAAGAATTAGAGGCAGGCCAATCCCCTGGTGAATTAGCACTGATAAATGGACTCCAATCATCAATCTGAGAATTTCCTTCCTTGGAAGAATGGGCAGCACCCAAATACCCTAAAGATTGTTGTTGATTTGTGATAGAGTCCATAGGACAAAACAACTTTCTTTCATATTTGTCTCTGATCCACTTTTCCACCACAGAATCCGAAGTCTCTGCAGTGGGTATGCAATACCCATTTGGCAAGTTATCTGTCAAGCTTCCAACCGAAACTCAAATGAGTAAAATTTTCGCAGCAATTTCGGTGCAGGGGACTATATAGGGTTTGGGGATACAAGCTAATAATGTATTCTATAACGAGAATTATGTATATAATGCTTACTTTGCCAAGAAGCAGCAGCGAAAGCGTTTCCAATGGACTCCATCCGTTGGACGTCGTGAGCGCTCCAGTTATCCAAGCCCACGCACTTAGTACGAGTGATATGGGTGCCAATTGAACGGTGGATTCCATAGCAGCGATTGCAGATGAAAATACCCAGGGTAATGGAGGCGTATCTGGGCTTCGCAGCTCCACAATCCGCGCATCTGGAGTTCGGTTCCTGCTTCAACAATTCTCGAAGTTTTGCTTCTGGATCGTCGGCCGTCTGTCTCTTCTTTTTGTCCATGGATTTTTGCTGGATTCTGAAACCCGGCTGATCAATTTTGAGTAAGATTGTTATGCCCAATTGAGGAAAAAATGAATAATTTTTGCTCGATTCTGAAACCCGGCTGATCAATTTTGAGTAGGATTGTTATGCCCGATTGAAACCCGGCTGATCAATTTTGAGTAGGATTGTTATGCCCGATTGAGGAAAAAAATGAATAATTGGCAGCYCTAAACGAAATGAAAAAATCTTAGCTGGAAACGAAATGAAAAATCTTCGCTGAATAATAATGAATTAACATTCTTCTTATCTTTATTTTCAATACACAGCTATATTCTGAAAACCTAAATGTCAACCGAAAGTCGTAGACAAAACCGCAACAGGGTATCTAAAAAATTTGGGGGATAATGGGAAACTAGTTTTCCAGTAGGCCAACTATAAGTGAGCATACTCATAGACCTAAATAATAAGAATGGAAATTTTGTGAGTGAGCATACTCATAGACCTAAATAATAAGAATGGAAATTTTGTGGGTGGAGGAAAAGAATCTTTTCTAATAATAATTTAATTTTAAGGTCATAGTCAAGTCGGTGTATGAGATCTACTTGTTTATGGGGAGATCTACTTGTTTATAAGATAAGGGGTTCCTCTCCAGACTCCTAAAGTTTATGGAGATGTACATACTTTATCCTTCTTTGAATTTGAACGTGTGACCTCTTAGGAGGAAACACATATTCTTAACCATTAGGCCGAGGAAACACATGTTCTTAACCATTAGGCCCACTCATAATTTTTTTTAAATAAACAATTGTGAATTTTATTAAAAAGAAGGTTGTGCAAGGGCCAAAACAGCCATAAAGTACAAAAAATAAAAAATGGCCAGAGGCATGAAGCAAAGTTGGAGTTTTACAGTTTTTCCAGTAGTTCATGAGTCCTCTCAAATACATATAAAGACTACTACAATTCTGCCATGTATACATTTCAACATAGGAAAATAGGAAAACTAATATTTTGCACTGCATATAGCTAACCTATGTGAGTTTTAACTATGTATCCACCTCACTTGGAGCAGTTTCCAGAGTGGCACGCATGAGCTGGTGTGACAGAGGTTGCAGGACTTCAAAAGAGGCAAACGATCGTTCTGATGATGTTGGTCTCTGTTGAGCAGGAGCTTTTGAAGGGTGACTATGGACATGTCTTTGGAGAGACCAGAGTTGAGTTGAATACCAATTGACCATGCAAAGGACGAGTGTTAATTCCTCATTTGTCTTTGCCTCTTGTTCTTGCAATTAACGAGCAAGTTGAGCATTTGAAGTACGCGGGGTCTCCATTTCTGATTGTTATGTTTGCACTTGGTATTGTAACTTATCCTACGTGTACTCATTACAATCACAAGGGACGTGACTTCAATGCCACATGGTTGGAACAATGCTACAACAATCTGAGCTCTTCTAGAACAGAGATTGTCAATTCAAACCTATGAGATAAGTGCAGACCCAGCACTTCCAATGCTTACAAGTGCCATTTACCTTCTTACCACTTCCTTGTTTAAATTCCTCAATTGTAACTGATAATAATGCCCAAAAATGAAAGGACAACACCATACACTGATATGATGAAATGTTGTGCGGATTCATTGTGAGAGCCAAGGACTATGATGCAATTCTCGTGTGCACTGTGATGCATGCGAAGCTGAGGGGGGTGGATTCCAAGATTCGGACCCGGGATGAAGTCAAAATCCCACATGAAACCATCAACTCACATGGGACTGAGTTAAGAATCATCGTGTGGAGATGATAGGTCATGTGTGAATATGAGGTGTGGCCTCGTGTCACAAGTACAGGGGGCCTCTTGATGCGGTGTGAGCCTGTGTGACATTAGTTTCTCTGATACGTATGGGAGGTAGGGTCGCATCCCCTCCCAATCCTTTCATTTGGAAAATTAATTCCTTGAACCGACATTTTTCCTTGAGAAAAATATTTTTTTTGCAAAGTCGCATTCTTGGGTTATGGGAGGTAAATTTGAGAATAATCCCCATTGATTTGGATTGTGCTTTGCACTAGATGCTTTACTTCTTTGGCTAGAGTATTCGCCTTCCCATTCTACCTTCTGTAAATATGATAATAGCTCACAGAATTGAATTTTTGTTCCATGTTCACGATTCTTTGATAGATCTGCATGAGATTAGGATGAGCATTTTTATTTAATCTTCGTAGCCCCTTGATTATCATCTCAGAATCACCAATGACGAGAATCCGAGCAAATTTGTCTGCTAGGATGAGTTGCATTCCCATGTATACTGCGAGAACCTCTACTTGGTTATTTCTGTTGTTTCCTAGCCCCATGAATACTAAAAAGTACGATTTCCTTCGGAGTCAAAGATGGCTCCCTACGCTTGTCACCCCTAGGCCCACTCATTATTAATAAATTATAATATAAGTTTAATAATCTTCTTTGCAAGTTATTTGATTTTAAAATTAACATGATACAATAAAATAATAATTTTGTATTGATGAAAAAATAATAAATCAATGTTAGTCTTAATAGATGATAAATAGTCGTCGTCATCATTTATACATATAATAAATATTTCTTTTTGAAAAAAGAAAAATCATAAGAATGGTAAAATATCAATAATATTTAGTGTGTGCTTGGGCTTATGCTTTTAACATAGATGGTTTGTCCAGTGGTCCACTACAAACTTTGAGAGGTTATGAACCTAATTAGTCAGGAGATCAAAGCATACCAATGCTCAACCAATATGGAGGTTGTCTAATTTTGATAAGTATGGTCTCAGTGGTGACTCTAGTGCAATATTATTTTTTATTAGGTCGGAAAATATTAGTTGCAATACAAAAATTGGTTTCATTTATGTGAAAAATCTTTCGCCAGAAATCAACCAGTAAAAAAACTTGAGTTATATTTTTTTATGGTATTTGGGGAATAGTAGTGTCTATATGGTAGAACACCAAAATTGCTTCTCGGTCACTTGTCCATATTGTATGTAAACAAAAATGGATCCCCTAAACTTGGTTTTATTATGATGCAATTAGGTTGGATGAGCGTCCAAAACTTGTGTTTTTCTTATTTACCATATGATTAGGCATATGTGGTATCTCTTCTTTGCATCGAGGATTACAAAGGTTTTGTTGGTTGTCATTATTATTAGTTGTTGTAAAAAAAATTGGTTTCATCTATGTAAAAAAATATTTTGCTAGAGAAATCAACAAGCAAACAAATTTGAGTTACATTGTTTATGGTCTTTAGGGAATAGTAATGTTTGTATGGTAGAACATCAAAATCACATCTTACTTGCTTGCACAAATTGTATGTAGAAAAAATGGATCCCCTAAGCTTGGTTTTATTATGGTGTAACTGAGTTGGATGAGCCTCCACAACCTACACTTTTCTTATTTGTCATCTTATTAAGCAAAGGTGGTATCTCTTCTTTGCACTAAATATTACAAAGGTTTTGTTGGATGTCATTATTATTAGTTGCAATAAAAAAAATTGGTTTCATTTATGTGAAAAAGGTTTTTGCTAGAGAAATCAAGAAGCAAACAAACTTGAGTTACATTGTTTATGGTCTTTAGGAAATGTCAATGTCTATATGGTACAACACCAAAATCTCATCTTGCTCGCTTGTCCATATTGTATGTAGACAAAAATGGATCCACTAAATTTGGTTTTATTATGATGTAACTTGGTTGGATGATCCTCCATAACCTACAATTTTCTTATTTGCCATCTTATTAGGCATAGATGGTATTTATTCTTTACACCAAGGATTACAAAAGTTTTGTTCATTGTCATTATTATTAGGATTTCTCGCATCTTCTTATTAAATTTAAGACACATTATCTTCAAATCATTCAAAATTGGGTTAAGAGTTGTTTATGTAGCATTGTGGTTTTGGAGTTCAACCTTGATTTAGGTTAGGTAAATTGCCCCTTCTCAAACTTCCATAGATTTGACATGTGTAGGTGAAATTGGTATACGAAGCCTTGAAGAGAATTCATTCGTTGTTATTTGAACACTCCCTTTAATTCCTTGATACATCCTTCCTTTATGTTACTTATCAACTATTTTGGTCTATGTATATCTCTAGTTACAATTTTGAACATAATAAAGATGGGAGTGTTGGGTTGTTATACTCTTTGTAGTGAAAACATAGTCAACCAACTGGCTAATCAAGGTGAATCGACTAGGTAAATGTTCAATTGGATGGTTAAGTCAAGTAGAAGGTTGAAAGGTCAATCGACAGAAAGTCGATAGGAGGTCAAGTGGTAGCCGACTGGAAGACCAAATGAAGGTCGATTGGTTCAACACCGACCGAATTTCGATGGGTAGTTGACTGTAACAGAATCTCAACATTTGTGGGTTACAACCAATCATCTGCATGGATCTGTAATCATTTTTGGGTGCCATGAATTAGGGTTTTACATGCAGTAAATCCTATAAATAGTGTGTGTTGTAATACTGTAAAAAGTTACTCTTAGTCATTTGAAACTCATAAATGAGAGGTATGTAATAGTCATGTAGATGTAAGTTGAATTGGCTATAGATTTTTTCTTGTATAAAAGCAAGAGAGTAGGATGACAATTGTGTCTTATGTGTGGACCAAGGTTAGTCATGTAACTCTTTATTCTATGAATGAATAAGACAATAAGGAGCAGGAGTCGCTCAAGGAATGTTGGTTTTCTCGGCTTAGGGTTTCCAGGGTAAAATCTTTGTGTGTTATGTGATTGTCATTGATTATTTCTATTTAATTATGTCTTATCTTTCCTAGTTGGTTTAGTGTGAGTGTTATTTTCTCTACAAGTGGTATTAGAGATCATTGTGTTGCTTTGTACAAGTTGTATCAGAGCAAGGTCAAGTAGATCTTAGATATGAGCTAAACCTAGGTCCAATGGGAGTTGTAAGGCAGTGATCTTTAATCTATGCTTAAAAGAATGGAAAGTAGTTCGAGGATAGAGAATGAAAAATTTAATGGCCATAATTTTGAGTTATGGAACCTTAAAATGGAAGGTCTCCTTGTAGATTAAGAACAATGGGTAATTATGAGTCCCGGAACAATTATGACAGGTACGTCAAAGGAAGAATGGGAGAAACTTGAAAGAAGGGCAAGGAGCTCAATCCAAATTTGTCTTGCAAATTTGGAACTACTGAATGTCTTAGGTGAAGACATTGCAAAGAAATTGTGGGACAAGTTGGGAAGATTGTACCAGTCGAAATCCCTGGTAAACAAGTTGTTTCTTCAGAAGAAATTATATCTTCTGAGGATGAATGATGGTAGCTCAATAACAAATCACTTGAATGCATTCAATATTGTGATAAGTCAGTTATTGTATGTGGATATTAAAATCACTAAGGAGGAGAAATGTATCAATATGTTGTGTTCTTTTCCAGATTCATGGGACAGTCTAGTCATGCCTATCAAGAGCAATGCAACCACATTAATGCTTGAAGACGTGGTTGCATCTCTGATATTGGAGGAAATGAGGTGGAAGAACATGGAAGGATCGACCAAGGATGACTTGATGGAGAGAGGTCGACGGGTTGAGAGAGGTAAAGATAATTTATTTGGTCGACAGTCTAAGTTGAAGGGTAGATCTAAATCCTCAGTTCAGTCGACGAGAATATGTTGGAAGCGAGGTAAAGTTGGGCATTACAAAAGGGACTACAAGTCAAAGGCTAGTGAGAAAGGTTATGAATCTGATGGAATTCAATCAATTGAAGGAAATACTTCTCCAAACAAAGGAGGAGATGTGTATCTGGCATCGTCCAGTAAACAGTCAGAGCGTGATGTTTGGTTGATCCGCTCAAGTGCATGTTTTCGTATGACAACTCACATGGATTGGTTATGTGAGTATGAGAGATATGAAGGAGGAGATGTATTCTTGGGGGATAACTCGACAACCAAAATTGTTGGACGAGGAAGAGTTTGAATGATGATACAATATGGGAGGAACATAACCCTTCCAGGTGTGCTACATAATCTAAATTTGGAAAGAAATCTAATATCATTCAACAAAATGAGTGATGCAGGTGTGTACACTTTATTTCAAAAGGATTCATGCAAAATGGTTAGGGGAGCGATGGTCTTAATGAAAGGAGTTTGGATTGAAATCTTATACAAATTGTTGGGGAGTGTTGACTCGACTGGATGCAACAACATTGTTGTCTCTGAAGATGACTTAATTGCGACTCAACTCGACTCAACTCCAACCAACTCCACTATTCCTTGTTTAGTTGATTCGACCATGTTATGGCACCGAAGGATGGGACATATCGGTGAAAAAGGACTTCGAGCTATGCACAACAAAGGTATGGTCAAAGGTTTTCCTTATTGTAATTTAGAAGTAAATTTCTATGAACATTGTATCTATGGAAAACATAATCGTGTTAGATTCCCATCTGAATCTACAAGGGAAAAATGAATTCTGGAATTGATACATAGTGATGTGTTTGGGCCTGTACTGGCCCCTTCACTAGGTGCATCTCTATAATATGTCTCCTTCGTGAATGATTTCTCTAGGAAGACATGGCTATATTCCATGAGGAAGAAATCATAGGTTCTTGAAAATTTCAAAGAGTTTAAATCTCTTGTGGAAAACCAGAAAGATAAGAAGATCAAGGTGTGGAGAACTAACAAACGATGTGAATTATATGGTAAAGAGTTTGAGCAGTTCTGCAAGCAATGTACCATAACACACCAAGATACCACTCCATATACCCTGCAACATAATGGATTTGTCGAGAGAATGAATAGGACGTTGATGGAAAAGGCAAGGAGCATGCTTAGTAGTATCAAGCTTGCACAAGAATTCTAGGCAGAGGCAATCAACACTACACAATATTTGGTTAATAGGTCTCCTTCGTCAACACTAGTCAACTTGAATCCACATGAGGTATGGTTTGTTAAGAATCCTTCGTTTTCATATCTCATAGTCTTTGGCTGTGATGCATTTGTGCATGTTCCCAAGGAAAAGAGGAACAAGTTAGACAATAAGCCAATCAAGTGTATTTTTATCGGGTACAAGGATGGAATGAAAGGATATAAGTTGTGGGATCCGGTATTGAGGAAAATGATTTATAGTCGAGATGTGGTATTCATGGAAGTTAGAGGAACCTCCAAGATTGAAGAGGCTCAAATGAAGAAAGAACCAGAGAAGCTGGTATTTGAATTGAGAAATGAAGAACACAATTTAGACGAGTCAACTGAATCATATGAAGAGGTGGAACAACAGACTATGGTTGTAAGAAGATTTGAACGAGTAAGGAAACCAATTGAGAGGTATTGTCCACCTAATTTTCATTATGCATTATCGTTATCTACCATCGATGATGAGTCGAAGCCATTTAGGGAGGCAGTCGACTCGACAGTGGGTAACTCTAGAAGGAGGCCATGGTCGAATAAATGGGATCATTGCATAAGAATGAGACATGGGATTTGGTCAGGCTACCTAATGGAAGGAAACACATTAGTACCAATTGGTTACTCAAGAAAAAGTTGAACGCAACAAGTCAAGTCAAAAATTTTAAATCTCAATTGGTAGTGAAAGGACATTCCCAAGTCAATGGAGTTGACTTTGGAGAGATTTTATCTCTTGTTGCAAAATAACTTCCATTAGAGTAATAATGTTTCTAGCTACAACATTTGATATTGTGACAGAGAAAAATGGATGTGAAGACAATATTCTTACACGGGGACCTGGAAGAAGAAATCTACAGGAAATAGCCCAAGGGATTTGCAGTAAAGAGCATCGGTGTGCAAGTTGAAAAGATCTCTTTATGGTATAAAGAAATCACCAAGGATGTGGTACCATAAGTTTGACACATACATCCTTAGTTTGGGATTTGTGAGAAGCAAGGTTGGTCATTGTGTATATTCCAAGGAAGAAGGTAGTCATTTCATATATGTAGCTTTGTATGTCCATGATATGTTGTTGGTCGGAAACAACATGGAATTTATAAAGGAGGTGAAGATGCAGCTATCCTCCAAGTTCGACATGAAGGATATTAGTACTATGAACTTCATTGTAGGAATGGTGATCAAGAGAGATCGGGCAGTTAGAAAATTTTGATTAAATCGTAGAAAGTATATTGAAACAATCTTGAAGTGTTTCAACATGTAGGATTGCAAAATGGTCAAGGTACCAATTCTTTTGGGGGCAAAACTAACTGTTGAATAGTGTCCAAAGACACAGGAAGAAATATAGGACATGGCATGTGTTCACTATGCTAGTTTTGTTGGTAGTCTGGTGTATGCAATGGTCTACAGTCAACAAAATATTAGTCATGCAATGGGATTATTGAGAAAGTACATGTCAAAAACTTGGGAAATAGTGTAACACACCCACTACGGCATAATAATTATTTTTTTGCCTTTTCTCGAGGGACAGAATCCCCGAAGTCCTACGGGGACTTAGTGCAAGCTAGCTCTTCCCATTTCTGAGTTTGCCACAATACTTGGCCAGTATAGTTATTTTTACAGGCTGGGGGGGAACAGGGTGTTACAATTCCCTCCCCCTTAAAGGAACATCATCCTCAATGTTCTATTTATCAACTTGACATGCATGTATAGGTGTAAACAAAATCGGATAAGCCCTTTTCATGGCATCCTCCATTTCTCATGTAGCCTCATCTAGGCCAAAATGTTTCCACTGCACCTTGACCTATGCAATGGTTCAGTTCCAGAGCAGGGTTTCCTTTCTGTCCAGTATGCATTGAGGTTCTGGTAGAAATTATCCCTCCGGTTCCACTTGGATCACAAACCAATCAATTATATGGTTAGCATCATATACATATTTCTTCAATAATGAGACATGGAAAACATTATGTGCTTTGACTGAGGGAGGAAGCACTAGCCTATAGGCTACAGGTCCCACTCTATCTAGAACCTCAAAGGGTCCACAATACCAAGGTGCCAACTTGGCATAAGCTCCCATTTTCAGAGAACTCTTCCTGGGTCTAACTCTGAGATATACATGGTCTCCCATTTTGAACTCTCTTGGAGTTCTCTTTTGGTCAACATAACTTTTCTGTCAGTTCTGAGCGACCTTCAGGTTTTGTTTTATCTGAGTCACTTGCTATTCCATTTCTTTCAACATGTTGGGTCCAAAATAAATCCTGTTTACAGGATTACTTCAGCTTACTGGAGTGTTACACGGTCTACCATAGAGGACTTCAAAGGGACTCATCTTTAAGGATTCTTGGTAACCATTTTTGTAGGCGAATTCTACCAGTGGCAGGTAGTCTTCCCACTTCTTAGGTTGATGCATTACATGCATTCTTAGCATGTCTTCAAGTATTTGGTTCACTCTTTCTGTCTGTCCATTGGTTTGAGGGTGATAGGCGGTACTAAACAACAATTTGGTCTCTAAACCAGCCATCAGTGATTTCCAAAAGTTAGAAGTAAATTCCGTGTCTCTGTCAGACATGATCTCTTTCAGCATACCATGCAGTCTGAATATCTCCTTCATGAATACCTGGGCAATATCGATTGCTTTGCAAGTTGATTTGACAGGGATGAAATGAGGATACTTGCTCAATTTATCCACCACTACCATAATGGCATCATTTTGTTTGGTCAATGTTGGTAATCCAATGATGAAATCCATGGAGATGATTTCCCATTTCCATTATGGGATTGGTAAAGGTTGCAATAACCCTGCTGGGTGTCGGTGTTCTGCTTTAACCTGTTGGCACTCTATGCATTTGGCCAAGTACTCGACTATGTCTTTCTTCATTCCAGGCCAATAGAATTGTTTCCTGGTGGTCGTGATCATCTTTTGGTATCTTGGATGACCAGAATAGGGTCTTTTATGTAGTTCATCCAGTATGAACCTCTTCAAGTCGTCACAATCTGGAATATAAAATCTTCTTCTGTAAGTGAGCAGACCTCCTTCGGTCATCTGGTAGCCTTCATATTTTACTCCGACGGGTTCTTGTTGTAGGTGCATGGTCACGGTCTGGACGAAGGGATCTATTTCTTGTGCATTTCTAACTCTTTCTTTGACATCCGTCTTGCAGGTGCTCACTGCTGCTAGGTGAATTGTTTTCATACTTCTGCTAAGGGCATCGACCACCCGATTTTCATTTCCTTTAATGTGTTTGATCTCAAAATCAAACTTTCTAAGGAGAGCCATCCACCTCGCTTGTCTAGCATTGAGCTTTGGTTGATCAAACAGGTATCGCAATCCATAGTGATTTGTCATAAGTACAAATTTTCTTCCCATGCGGTAATGCCTCCACATTTTCAAGGCATGCACTATGGCAACTAGCTCTAGATCATGGGTCACATAGTTGACTTCATGCTCGTTCAATTTTCGGGATTCATAGCAGATCACACTTCCTCCCTGCATAAGGACTCCTCTGAGCCCTTCCTTACAGGCATTTGTGCACACGAGGAAGTCAGCTTCTGGATCGGCGATCTTCAGCACGGGTGCATGGGTCAGTAGATGTTTCAGGGTTTGAAATCTTTCTTCACATTTCTGTGTCCACAGGAATTTTGTCCCTTTCTTCTGGAGGGCAGTTATTGGACAACCAATCTTGGAGAATCCTGTTATAAATATCCTATAGTATCCTGCTAATCCAATAAAGGATCTGATATCTGAAACATCCTTTAGGGTAGGTCATTCCATGATAGACCTGATTTTGTCAGCGTCTACTGCTACTCCTTCTTCGGATAGAACATGGCCTAAGTAATGTATTTTCTTCTGGAAGAATTCACATTTGCTGAATTTGGCATAGAGATGATGTTCT
>SNQJ01S0023214.1:115457-141685 GCA_010110895.2 Picea sitchensis | reverse complement strand
CACAATAGAATATGCAATCTATTACCAAGGGAAACCTAAAACTGACAGAGAAGTGAATGTACATGGCTTTGTCAATGTCAACTGGGCTAGAGATCTTGATCGAAGAAGATCGACTAGCTGATTTATGTTCAAGATGTCCAGTGGATCAATCAATTCGATGAGTAAGAGATAGGAAATTATAGCCTTGTCGACAACATAAGTTGAATACATGGCAACTACTCATCCAAGCAAAGAAGTTGTATGGTTGCATAAACTATGTTCAGGGATTGGCTTTGAGCAGCAAGTTATGAAGATAAATAACAACAATCAAATTTCAATTTTCCTGGAAAAGAACCCAGTTTTTATGGAATCTCCTCGAAAAATATATCCCTTCTTTGTTTACAGTGGGGGTTGTTAGCAAAGGCGGGCAACCAGAGGTTTCTTTTATTGATGTGCCTTTAGGGTAGATACACATCAGTGTGTACGTAAACAATGAAGCATTGATGTGTCAATGTTCAAAAGCACCATCATACTTTATAATAAAAAAATTAGACGCACCGGTGTCATTGAACATTATGCACCAGTGCGCCTCTCTGTTGTCAGTTGCATCGCGATAGGGTAAATAAATTAAAAAATTACCAAACCAATTTTCATTGTTACAATGCATCTTGTGCTTCCAAACTCTCAAGCAAGCACTGGTGCTCATCCTCCTTCCAAATATGCCATGTTTTTGGTGCTCTACAATGACTTAGATAGCTCCATTGGTAGATTCCACACATTTCCAAATTTTAGAAATTGCCACGAATTTTCATTTCCTCTCAATGGTGAAACCATGCCTCCTCGAGACATAAGATGCCATGTAAATTGTTTATTACCTTCATTTTTTTTCATGTGGTTCACGACACCAAATATAAGTGCTCGCTACGTCCATGGATACCCCCCCGAAATCCGCGAGAGAACATGGGGAGGCCAAGCATTTTTGGAATATTGGGGGCTCAAGAACAAGAGCATATTAGAGACCCATTTAAGGGCACAACATTTCACTCACAAGGAATTGAACCCAGGTGGGGAGGGTAACAATCATTCCTCCCAACTACGAGTCCATGAATTTCTTCCAAGTGTTTATAAGATAATAAGCATATATTTTACTAACTGGGTGCCTAACAAAAAATCTCGCTAGGGCCTTCACGCACTCTCTCTCTGATGTTCTCCATGGATTATCTCGGGGGCAGTGATCCATCACCCTCTCCTCCTCCTTTTCCACCTTAAGTCGCAGCCTTCAAGCGCCTTATTGCTTCGCAAGGTAAAAAAATAGCAGGAGGTGTTCCTCCCAAGTTCGTTAAAAAGCTTGATGAAATCTCGGTGGTCGCCCTTCCTCCATAGCAACGTATGCGTTTAGCAATATCTCTGGAAGATAGGGCACTGGTTTTCGACGGAAAGAACTAGTGCCCGTTCATGTCCAAAAGCCAGCTCCAAAAACCATGAAAAATTGGGTTCAAAAGAACTAGTGCCCGTTAATGTCACAAAGTCTCACCTCCTATTCGGTGGGAAGAGGGTTTTTCCTCTTCAAATTTTTCTCCAAGGAAGACAAAGATTTGATTTTCAGGATTGGTCCCTATTTCATGGGGTCGAAGGGTATGTATTTAAACTGTTGGACGCCCGATTTTGATCCCTCAACAGATGTTCCTAAGGTGGTTCTAGTCTGGGTCCGGTTACCCAATATGTCGATCCATCGCTGGACCCTGAACTCTTTGCATTCTATCATAAACACCCTAGGCCGGTATAATGACAAGCCAGATCTGAAGGACCAATACTCTTATGCCTAGATCTGTGTTGAAGTGGATCTTGAATCAGACCTGCTAGAATCTATCAAGCTAATTGTGGGGGACTGGTCGCATTTCCCGAAGCTGGACTATGAGCAACTTCCATTCAAATGCAGAGGTTGTCATGAGTATGGTCATTTCCACAAGAACTTCCCAAAGAATCAACCAACACATCAAGAGAAAGAGAAAAATGAAAGTTGGCAGCAAGCCAAGAAGGCAAGGCCAAACTCCAAGACTGGTTCAGGTCCCGAGAAGGAAATAAGAGGCCTAACCCTTCAACTTCAAGCAAGGGTCAGGTGTCGCAAAACCCCCCAAGAACAAGCGGGAATAGCTTCACTGCGTTGGAAAACCTTATGGAAGAAGAAGAAAAGGGAACTCAAAGGGAATCTTCGACACATGAACCCATTTCGAAGAAGAATGGTCCTCCTCCCAAGGACCAGTCCCCTACTGTCGAAACAGGAGTAGAAGTGGTTGAAAAGCATGAGAGATCTAATGAAGACTCAGGAGAGGAAGACTCTGAAGAAGAGGAAGGTGAAATAGGATCGTCTCAGGTAGCAAATAAGAATTCAACAAGAGGTCAGAAATAAGATAAAGAAAGGAGGGAGACAACCACCTACAAGGATAAGGTTCAAGGCTCACATCCAACATTAGAAAAGATGCTTTGGGAATCCAAGACCTACCAGACAGCAAGGGAAACCTCCTAAGGGGGCCCCCACAATAACCAGAAGTAAGTAATGAAAGTAGTCTCTTAGAATTGTAGGAGTTTAGGGAGTAGAAATAAAGAAGAAGCTATGAAAGAATTGATTTGTATTTCAAATCCAGACATCCTACTAATCCAGGAGATTAAATTGGAGGACAAGGAGTTCCTCCTCTCAAGAAAGAATTTTTGGAAAAAAGGGGAAGGTGTAGCCGTTAGCGCTAGAGGGGCATCTGAAGGGATTGGTTCACTCTCAGATACCTCCAAGGTTGATTTTGTGCTCACAAGATCTTGCAGTCATTGGATTTTTACACAACTTCATCAAAAAGACTCAAGAAACTAGGTATGTTTGTTTAATATTTACGCTCCAGTACTTTTGTCTGAAAATAAAAACTGTTGGGACCTTATCCGTGAAATTCTTGGTGACCTCCATTTGGAAAACATTATTCTAGCTGGAGATCTAAATGTGGTCCTCAACTCATCTAAAAAATGAGGGATCTCGGTGGTTAGAGATCCAATCAAAGAATGGGTGGATGAACTCATTTAGGATTGGGACCTTGAGGACATTAAACCCTTGAGAGGGAAGTATACTTGGTCAAACAAAAGGCTTGGGCCTAGTTATATAGAAGTCGGTTTAGATAGAGTTTTGGTGCAAAATTCCTTCCTCCTACTGGGGTTGAATCCTTCTTCCAAAATTCTCCCCTTCAATGGCTCCGATCACAGACCTATTTTATTGGAAATCAAAAAAGAGTATAATCTTGGGCCTATTCCATTTCGTTTCAGCCCTCTCTAAGTCCAGCTAGAAGGTTTCCAGGAAGTGGTCCAAGAAATCTGGAAGCTCCAATTTCAGTCTACCTCGTCTATGTCTGGGAAGAAAATCTCTGAAGACTCAAGAGAGCTTTAAAAGCATGGGATAAAGCTAAGAAAACCCCAGTGCAACAACGTTTCGAATCACAACAGAATTTGGATACCCACCAAATCAACATGGAAGGAGAGGAAGTAAATGCGGAAGGCTTGGAAAATGAAGCAACCCTTCATCGTTCTCTCCATTCAGCTTGTCGAGGGGAAGAAGAATATTGGAGGCATACATCTAGAAGCCTTTGGTTGCAGGAAGGAGATTGGAATACAACCTTCTTTCACAAATAGGTGGAAGCAAGAAAACAATTTAAATATGTCTTTCAGATCCAAGTTCAAGGACAATCCATAACATATTTCACCAGAGTAAAAGAGGAAGCTCATAAGCACTTCAAGGAAATATACACCGAAGAATATTTTCCACAAGGGGCAATGCAACAAAGCATCCTGGAATTAATCCCTAACAAAATTCAGAAAGGGATCAATCAACAACTAATAGTCCCTATCACTAGGAAAGAAATTAAACAAGCTCTGGCGTAAATGGAACCCTATAAAGCCCAAGGGATAGACAGATTCACTGCTCATTTCCCTAAGGTATGTTGGCAAACCATCAAGAAGGATCTGTATAGAATGGTCATGAAGTCCCAACAATGTGATAGGATAGGAGGGAGCACCAACTTGGCCTTCTTAGCTCTCATCCCGAAAGAAAAATTCGTTGCTTCCTTTGATAGATTCTGACCCATTTTGCTCTGTAATATTGGCTATAAAATCATTACTAAGGTGATGGCCACTCACCTAAAAGGAGTGCTTCCATCAATCATTATAGAGAATCCAGGCGGATTCGTCAAGGGATGAAAGATTTTGGATAATATTATTTTGGTGCAAGAAGCTCTTCATTCAAGCATGTTACAACGCAAAAAAGGTATGGTTGTAAAGCTTGATCTTKCTAACGTTTTTGATAGATTTTGTCATGTGTTCCTTTTTCARGTTATGAGCCACTTTGGCTTCGCCCCAGAGTTTATTCGTTGGGTGAAAGCCTGCATAAGTGCACCTTKGATAGCCCCCTTAGTAAATGGTCAAGCAACTGACTTTGTCCAAGCCTCAAGAGGCCCGAGACAAGGGTGTCCACTCTACCCCCTCTTCTACGCAATTCAAGCCTCTATACTCAGCTTCCAACTAGAGCACTGCCGACAATAACAAGATTTGTTGGTTCTAAGAATGGCTAGGGGAGTAAAAAAAATCAATCACGCTCATTTTGCAGATGATACTTTGCTTCTGGGAGGGGCCAGCATCCAAATAACACGCAAATTCAAGCTCGAATTAGACGTTATTGCATTGTTTCGGAAAGCAATATTAATCATAGGAAGAGCCAAATATATCGTTGGAACAATACCCCTAGGGAGATGGTTGAAATATAAAGAATACTGGAGATTGAAAGAAAAACACAATGGGAATTCCTCAAATATCTAAGGGTTCCTATTTTCAAAACATCTCTAAAATCTTCAATTTGGATTCTGTTGCTAGATAAACTAAAGGCAAGAATCAACTCATGGGCTGCCTCCTGGTTAAATTTGGCAGAGAAAGTGGTTTTAATCAAATATGTTCTCTCTAGCATTCTGATATATCAATTATCTATTCTTTTAGCCCCTTCTAGTACTCTCAATAAGTTTGAAATAATCCTTCAAAGTTTTATGTGGAAAGGGGGCAAAGGCAACGATAAAAAGCTAGTGTTGGTCAGCTGGGGGAAAATTAAAAAACCTCTAATGGAAGGGGGGCTCCAATCAGATATCTCCACCTGCAAAACCTTGCTCTTGGAACCAAGATCCTCTAACACTTGGTAACAGGTAAGTCATCTTGGTGCAAGCAAGTGTTGTGCAAAAAACACTTTTCGAGAACAAGGAAAAAATGTCTAGACAAAGATCCAAAATTTAAAAAAGGATCTCTTATTTTCTCTATTTTCCATCAGGCGCTCCCTTTCTTCAAGACTTCTTTAACTTGGATTCCTGGGAATGGTAAAAATATAAACATTTGGTAGGACTCGATATTAGGAAATCAGCCTCTGACTACTAATGTTGATCTATCCAACCTCAAAATTTGGCTCCAATATCAAAGACTAAAATCTCTCTGGGACATCTCAGAATGGAACACTGATGCAAAAATATCATGGAAAGGATGGTAGATCCTTGATTGCCCTAGACATCTTGAAGGTGGGAAATAATTGTTTCTCTCTTTACTCCAGGGAAAATCTCCCATTGTTGCTTCTTCCAAGGACAAAAGAGGATGGGGAACCAATTCTAGGACCTATTATTTGGCGCAAGGCTACAGATGCTTGAAAACAATCCCCCATGTGCCCCTAAACCCTACAGTATGGAAAGGGATATGGAAACTCAAAATCCTTCCTATGGTTGATATGTTTGTCTGGACCCTTTTCCATGACAACATTCTCAGAGGGGAAAATATGAAGAAGAAAGGTTTGGTTGGTCCATCACGATGCCCTCTCTGTCTTTCACAAGAAGAAACCTCAATTCATTTATTCTTCGAATGTACCTTCGCGGAGGAAGTTTGGGGGTTGTCTCTTGCCCCCTAGGCAGAGAAAATTACTTTTCTAGAAAATCTCAATGCCTTCTTCAATATGTGGGAATCTCTTTTCGCCTTTCCCTTCACTAAGAAATTCAAACTCAAATTATGTTGGTTGACTCTTCCAAGAGTTATTGTTTGGAAGTTGTGGTTGGAACGCAATGCTCTTACCTTTAGAGAATCAACTTCATCCCATGCCCAGGTTGTAGTCAGAGAAAAATCACTCATGGGAGAGTGTCTCCAAGATCATACTCTCCCTGTGAATAATTACACTCTTTTACCTGAGGAAGAAAATTGGATGCTTAGCTTCAGTCTCTCGCCCGAAGGCCCTCCCCCATTGCCTCTCAGGGATAAAAAAGATTGGGAAATTAGACTGGATCACGACAATTTTACAAGTTGGAGAATGAAATTTAAAAATACAATCTCTTCTTCGATGGTGCTTCGAAAGGCAATCCAAGGGTGGCAGGAGGGGGAGGGATTATCATCAATACCGATGAAATGACTAAATTAGAGTATTCTTAGGGCATTGACGAAGACACAAATAACATAGTTGAAGCTTTGGCACTGTGGCAGGGTCTAATTCAGCCGAAGACTCTTGGAAATATAGAAGTGATAGTTTTTGGGGACTCCCACCTTCTAATAAGCGCTTTAGTCACCTCTTTTCAGCCTAATAATATGATATTTCATCAGATCCTTAAGAAAATTCACATGCTAGCCCAAACCTTTCTCAAAATTGAATTTTACCATATTCTAAGAACCTTGAACTATGAAATAAAAAAGGCGGCTAATATATTCACCCTTCTAAGCAAAGGGGAACTTCATCTAAATTGTGCTACACATTGGACCTCATTGCCCTAACCAACTCGCGCTCTTTGTGTTGGATCTTATGTATGAATTGGGGGATATTTCATGGAAAGAAAGCACGAGGTAGTGGATGGAAGTGACAACTGGTTGTCTTTGTGGCAGAAGCAAGAGGTTTCGTACCTGCTATAATAACTGCAAGAAGGGAACAAGTATGTGGTCTGAAGGCAACAAAGGTATGTGGAGTACAGACAGTTGATACCCGCCTGTCTAGTGTCATCCTAAACAACAGAGCCAAAGAGGATTCATGAAGTGTGATGAGACTCGTGAAGATTTTACAATCATGGAAAATTATGACCGGTTTAGGTGCACGTCTCTTCAATACAAGGAATTGTGCTCATTTGAATTATTCCCCTTACTCTACAAGTCACATTCTCATTGGCGGTAGTTTGGCTGTGGAAATTATGGATTCCGGTGATAGCTTCGGGTCTGGTGGAGAAGCTAGAATACGACGTTTAGAGAGGGAAGTGAAGTTATTGCGGTGAAAGTTGAGGGAACAAAGGAGAATGGTGAGCAGACTTGATGAAGAGGCAGGTTGACACTTCGAGATGGTAGAGGAAGACATGTTGCAACTAAGGGAGGAGTTGATGGACACTGTCAATCAAGAAGCGAAGAGAATCAATCACCATACAGTCAATAATTAGGAGCTTGCAAACTGGGTCATCAAATTGGAAATGCAGGTGGGACATTTGATTTTGGAGAGGCAGATTTCCAAGGAATTTGAGCCCACTTGTTCTTCTCAGAAACAAAGCGGTGTACAGGGTATCAGTGATAAATGAATGTTGTATCGTTTTATTTTGTAGTGAAGTCATATAGCAATTCTAGATATATAAATAGTCCTTTTGGTTTACAGTTTGATTTCTGTATAAGTTATTCAACAAACTTTGGAGCTCCTTTTGTCTATAGCTCAAGACTTGGGCATGGGTTATTAGCTGTAATTTTGAAATAAGACCATTTTCTGTGGGGGAAACAAAAGCATATCTATGTAATCGGTCCAGTGGTATCTCCATTGTTTTTCTAATATAAACAATATCTATTTCTATCTAAAAATATAAAAATAAAACAATCATTCCTCCCAACCACCCAAGCTACATTCAATGGACAGTTTATTACCTTCCTATTTGAATTTCCATCCAATTAAAATTTGAATTTAGCTTGAAAATTGGATTTTTTTCAATTTGTTTTTCCAATTTCGTGTGGTTCGCATGAACACTTGGCTCGCCCGAAAGCAATTCATAATGTTTTAAATTCATAGTAAGCACCACCCCTGGTGCATCTCATATATATGTACACATCGGTGTCATTCAAGCAAGAGCACCACGATAAATTTAAAAAAGAAGCGGTGTGTCCTTTGGAATGCCCTGCAACCAGTGCATAATTGGCTTCGCCTAGCACCGATACATTTCACTTAATTAACCACATTGCTAACTTAACGATTTATAAAATTTAACATAGTGGGGAAACCATTTTAACCAAACACACGGGTGTTGTTTACAAAATTGCATTGGGACATGTATTTCCTGACTTGGCATATCGAGGTGTCTCATTGAACGCCTCGCTCTCGATGCTCTATCCTTTACAAAGTGGTGTGTCCTTTGGAATTCCCCGCAACCAACGCATAATTGGCTTCGCCTAGCACCGATACATTTCACTTAGTTAACCACACCACTAACTTAACTATTTATAAAATTTAACATAGTGGGGCAACCATTTTAACCAAACACACCGGTGTTGTTTACAAACTGCATTGGGACATGTATTTCCTGATTTGGCATATTGGGGTGTCTCGTTGAACTCCTCACTCCTAGTGCTCTATCCTTTACAACGCACCACTGAACAAAATGCCAGTGCCACACTATCACGGTAGCATCAGTGCGTTAATAGTAACACATTGCACTGCTTCAATTGTGATAAAGTGATTTAACCTAGTGGTGCCCATCAATCCAACAAATGCATCGGTGTTGTAAATACAATGACACCGAGCCATGTTTTTAATAATCTATCAGAGCGATGTGACTTATTAGATGCATCGCTGCAATCTATGGTGGTGCAACAATAAGCATAGAACATCGGTGCATAAATGCTAAAAGTGCGCATTGTGACGGGTTTTGAAAAATAAGAATCCTTGTTCGTCTTTTGTAAGGCCCCATTCATGGTGCATTAATAATACAACACACTGCTAAACATCATGTTGGTGCTCTCATAAAATGGGTGCACCAACGCTTTCAATTTAACAAAGGGCACCAAGGATTTTGTGCACCATAAATTTTAGCATTGCAATGCATCTTTGTTAACGAAATGAACCGATGCAGTTAAAAGCACTACACGGGGAAAAATATTGTACAATTTCACGTGCCAAGGTGTTTCATTAGACACCCCATTATTAGTGCTCTATACAAGCCAACATACCACAAAACATAATGGCAGTGCTACAATAACATGTTTGCACCGGTGCATTCATATTAACACATCGCACCACTCAATTTGCAATGGAACCATTAAACCTAGTAGTGCCTTTAGGTATAAACAATGCACCGGTGTTGCAAAGAGCATGACACCATGTCGATTATTTCACAATTTACCGGTGCAGTGCGTCTTATGGGACACACCGCTAAAATATGTAGTGGTGCGACAAGAAACATGGCACTGGTGTGTATTACTAATAGCACCACACAACATTATTGTTTGTCTAATATCGCACACTGTCGACGGGGCGTATGTTTTGTTTGAGGCACACTAATAACTTTTTTAGATTTTTTGCAAAAAAAATATATTTATATTTTTTTATATACATGTCATTTATATATGTGTTTGTTTTATAATTTCAAATTATTTTATCTATATATGTGTGCCTACTAATATTTGTATGTGAATCAGAGATGACAATGATGAGAGGAGGAGGAGCAACAATAGCAGCAGGACGAGACACACACATTTGTGCATTAGTGGGAGGCCAAAGAGAGGGAGAGGGAGTTGTTACCTTGCTCTATTTCATAGTCGACACATGACATTTTGATGGATGTTGGCCTCTTGAAGTTTTATCAATATGGTACATCCTAAGGGGGAACTCTTTGTTGTTACAACAATTTATCTGTTGTTGGGATCATGGGTGATAGTTGTTCAAGGTTGGTCCAATTTTGTGGTATCATCCCACGCTGTAGGATGTCTATTTCATCATTAGGTTGTCTAGGAGGGGGGAGGCTTTTCTCCATTTCCCTGCGCTACCGCCCAGTGTTACAAGAGAGATCCAGCTAGCATATGTGCATAGATATGTCCATTTAGAGGTTTATTCCTCTTCGGAGTTCAAAGTTCATGGTGGTCAGCTAGGGATTAGTTCATTTGGTAGAGAGGACATTAGGTTCCTATGTCTTATTCTTTCGGCACTGTTACAGTATAGCTTTGATGGGTAGCACATTAGTTTCTATATGTTGTATCATGTAGATATTTTATTGCAGAGACCCCGATTGATTAGGTGGTCAGATATTTTTTTGAGACAGTTTTGTCGTGCATTAGATCATTGTCGCATCATTTTACATGGGACGAGATTTTTCCCATTCACATCAAAATTATTTACACTGTTTTTTAAGAGGGTTCATGCCACTCAACCACTATGACCCCACTTTCTGGCTAGGCCTATGCTTGATGCGTGTATGCGCATGTGGGGGAAGTTGATGCACATGAAGGGTCAATTCGAGTTTCCCATTTCTCAAGTCAGTAGGGATGTATGTGATTTATATGCTAGCGAGGAAAATCATGTCCTCAATATTGTGCAGTACCCGGGGATGGATTGGAGAAGATGTCCAAACCTTTGATTTACAATAGTCGAGCTAGCAGATGAGAGAGGTAATATTTTCATTATGTTTTGATAAATCTAGTTGCATATTTTTATGTCTTATTTAATGCATATGTAATTTATTGTAACATTTTGTTTCAATTATCTTATTATTATTATCTATTGTTTTGCAGATATTGGCACATATGTTGGGGATGAGCCTCCCCAACATGAGGATGAGATGATGGAGGAGGTAGAGAACCAGCCTCTAATACAGAGACCCCACATTCCACGTAGGTTGAATCGAAGAGTCCAAATAGAAGTGGTGGATTAGTTATGCAATGTCATGACTAGTCACGGAGTGGTACCTGCATCCGTTAGAGACATATTACGGGTAGAGGATCTCTCTACGATATGGAATTTTCATTGTGACATGACATTGTTGATATGTCATATTATTAGTGTTGTCAACCTCATAGAGATGTTGAGGGGTGTTGCTCGTGATCTCACTCCATCTAGCTCATCAGCAGAGCCAACCACATCCTCTACTCCATCACATGGTCCTCCTCCTCCTCCCGATTCTTCTCCACATGAGTCAGTTGCACCATCTATCGATCCTCTTTCTTCCCCTCCACATGTGTCTAAACCTGCATCCACATCTGATCCTCCTCCTCTTCCTTCTTCCCCTCCACATGTGTCTAGACCTGCATCCGCGTTCAATCCTCCTCCTCCTCCTACTTCCCCTCCACATGTGTCTGAACATGAATCATCCTACTCCTCCTCCTGCTTCTCCCCTGCATGCGTCTCCATATTCCATTGATCCTCCTCCTCCTCCTCCACTTGTGTCACCATCCATCGATCAATGTCCTTCTCCTCCACATTTGTCCTCATCCACTAATCCTCCTCCTCTTCCTCCACATGTGTCACAAGCTTTTGATGCTTTGGAAACTTTGTTCACATCTGGTACTACTACACATCTTGATGATCTTGATATAGATACATTTGATAGTGCACTTTTGTTGACATTTATTTTTGACACAGTTGGTCATGATAGAGGCTCTACTTCTGGTAGTAGAGACACTGACGCATCTGGCTTTGGTGGTGGACATAGCTAGTAGTGGTATTGATTGACATGAATATTGATTGTTTTATATCGACTTGAGATCTATATATGACATGTTTATTGTAGATTTTGTTGAGATGTTGTAATGTATCAGATGTAATTTATTATGCAAAAACGAGAATATTTAGAAATTATCAAGGGAACATCAAAATATTTAGAGAGAAATACCATAAATAATACCTTTATTCAAAGAAAGAAATGTTCAATTGCCTCTTCGAGGGGGAGACCTCCAACAGAGCAGATCTCTATTACAATACTTTCTCAAGATAGGATTTCTCATACCTTCTACTCTTATTTATACTAATTCTATCTTCTAGAGAACATTCTAGAGGAAGATCTTTCTAGAAGTGGAAGCTTCTATTAGATCTTCTTACATTTACTTGTTCACATTTATTTAATAGGCCTTATTAACTAATGTCGGCCTTTATTACATGGAAATATATCATGCTAACTAATGACCAACTAAGAGGGGTTAGGATCAAATCCTAACAAACCCTCTTCCTTAAAAAGCAGTCTTTTCCCCAAGGCTGAAGATGTGGAAATTGTTGCAGTATGGTCTCCAGTTCCTAAGTTGCATCCTCCAGAGACATGTCCTTCCACTTGATCAACACTTCTTTGATAGTTCGGCCATGTAAGTGATGCTCGTGCACGTTGAGGATGGATTCTAGTTGCAGCCAAATGGAGTCTTCTTCATCTAATTCAGACAAGATGGTTTGAACCCTACAATTATGACCCACCACTTTCTTCAAACAAGAAACATGGAACATCAGATGTATTTTGGAGGAAACTGGAAGTTCCAATTTGTAGGCAATTGGACCAATACGTTTGATAATCTAATAGGGGCCATAAAATTTGGGTGCCAACTTGTGGTGGCCATGGGCTTTGAGTGAGGTTTGCTTGTAAGGTTGGATTTGGAGAAACACTTGATCACCTTCTTGGAAAACCCTTTTAGAACGTTGTTGGTTAGCTTGTTACTTCATATGATTTTGGGTCGTGTGGAGGTTATCCTTCAAAGCCACAAGGGTAGTTTCTCTACCTTGCAACAACTTATCAATAACCTAGACCTTTGATGTGCCTAGAAGATATGAAGTTATTGTAGGTGGTCGTTGGCCATACACTATTTCATATGGTGTCATTTTGGTTGTTGTATGATAGGAATTGTTGTACCACCATTCTTCCAATGGTAACAATTGCACCCATTGTTGTTGTTTGTTTGAAGAAAAACAACGTGTTGTAGCCGCAACAACCCACCTTTACTTTTGCTTTTACAAGCGAAAGGAAAGGCCCCCCCTACAAAAATTTCAATCATATTGCCTAATCCTCTACTGCTTGAGCCTAGTGCTATCTCTTTGCCTACATTAAGGGAGATGGGAGTTTTATCTTGATTGATGATTGTATTTTATGGGTGTTGGTTATTTCTCTTGATCTGATGATTTCAAATGTCTTCATGTTGTCTCTTGACCTATGATGTTTTTGTCGACAATTGTATGATGGAATTGATATGTCATCTTCTGACCTTTTGTCGATTCCTAAGTGCTCGGTAATCTAATGTGGTTGCATGGTTTGTTCTATTGCATGTCCCGATTGACGAAATCAAACTATGCATCTTTATGTTGGCACACTTGTGCTTCATGTTTTCATCATTATGATTTAGCATGCAGAATCTACTCACCTATTTCTAACTCTAAGTCTAAATCGTGTACTACATGATCCTTATTTTGAGTTAAGACTTGGCACATGTAGTTTCAGAACACTCATTTACAGTCACCATGTTATCACTGAATAAAACTAGCATTCTCTTATGAATTGGTTTAAAGGCAGGGAATATATTGTTTATTGTATTGGCATGTCTTCTTTTAATCATATGGTTGATCTCATTCATGTTTTTTGCAGGAGTAGGTTTGTGGAGACACTTCATTCAAGTGACCGCTCCAACCTTAAGAAGCCTATGGGGGGATTTCTTGATCCTTGTCCACACCCTCGACCTCGATTCTTTCCATGGTTTCTCCTTGTTGGGAAGCAGATTACCTCCGCTTGCAGTTACCCAAAGGCTGTCAGACCCACCTTTCACGTGATCCTGTCCTCGAACCTTTTCATATTGGTTTGTATCCGGTCCTCTCTTAGCCTTACCCCATGAAAAAATCCCATTCTCACTCTTGATTATGAATCCTTGTCGAGATGTCTCTTGACGCATGTTAGTTATCTGTCACATTCACCCATAGTGTTCGGCATAAGGACATTTTCCTGGACTTGATGGCGCTCCCGCTCCTTGTGATATGATCTTGTCCTCCCTTTGATATGTGCATGTTGAAGTGGACCAGCATGTTTCATACGTTGGGTTAGCATCGACCTTTTTTCTTCTGCTTATTGCTACTTGTGATGTTAAATCATAGCATGGAGCGTCGTCCTTCCTCCTTCATCTATTTCCCTTCATTTCAGCCGAATCGCCACATCCTCGATTGCATTTATATTCGCTCCTCTCTATAGCATCTGGTTTCATGAATCCTACCTTTTACACCTTTTTCTGAATTTTGCCCCCTAGGTGCGGAACAATAATCAGTGGAACCTTAGGGACATGGAACCTCAACCTCTCTAATTTTCCTAATTTGTAATTATATTATATTATATTATATTATATTATTATTTTTTGTAAATGTTTTCTTTTAGTTTTGTATATATGGTTTTTATGTTATTTGATTTTTATTTCAACTTTAATTTATTTTAAAATAAAATGAAATGAAAAATAAATCAAATTTTCAATTTTAATTTATTTTTCACATTTTTTATTTTCACTTTTCACTTTTTTTTTTACTTTTTACAAAAACCTAACTTGTATATAGTTTACCCTTTTTATTTTCCCCTTTTCCACCTAAAACTTCACATCATGAGGTCTTATTTTCTAGGAATCCCTATTTTATAGGGATTTCCTATTTTCTAGGGATTTTTGGATATTCATTTAACTTATATTTCAAACTTTAAGCTAAACTTACGGGAGAATTCATGAGGACTTACCATCAACTTTTACTTTTCATCTCACCTCACTTACCAACCTCGACAACCCTTCACACAATATATTATTTTAATTTATTTACAAAAGGATGATTTGATAACACACTTTGGAAAGGGTGTACCATGGGAATTANCATGAGGACTTACCATCAACTTTTACTTTTCATCTCACCTCACTTACCAACCTCGACAACCCTTCACACAATATATTATTTTAATTTATTTACAAAAGGATGATTTGATAACACACTTTGGAAAGGGTGTACCATGGGAATTATATTCATCCAATGTTTTCATCGTCGTCGGGATTTACTAGGGGAACTAACCTCTCACCCAAACTTACCCGACGATGAACCCTTGACTAATTCCGACGACCACCACATATTTCATACCCATGAAACTTTTTTTTAATATTTATTTCTAAGTGCGTGTGTACATGGGATTAAACATTATTTTAATATTTATAGGAATGAGCCCTCATCGTCGGGAAAACATAGTCGTCAGGAGCCAGCACATTGTCAGGAATATATGAGGTGAAGGGATTGACGATATGGCATTGTTGTCGGGAAACTAAGTGTTGTAATATCCCCAACATCCAACTGTGCTATGCCACATAAAATTTTCGAACTGTATGCAAACTAAAACATATACACACAGAAACTCTTGCGGAACTTTATATATATAATTTAAAACAGACAAATACATTATGTAAATGCACAGATTCATACGAAAATAAAAGTAAACATATACTTGCAACATAAACAGGAAATACCCATAAATATAAAGACAGGTATAAACCACAAATAGGAAAAACCCATAAAATTAAACACATAAATAATAATGCAGCATGTAATTTAACACACAATTGACAATTATCTTAGTAAAAATATCACCAATGACGTGCACACCTTCCACGAACCTCTCAGCCTTAGACCACGTGCTCATCACTCTCAATAGTTGGTCACCCCCGAGTTGGGACTAAACTCCACCTGGGTAAAGGGATTCCTAACCAGGTTGATGTATCTCAGACAACAAGAAAAACTCTATCACAGGTGCCAACTCAAACTAATGGCCTACAGTCCCTCATTCCCCACATGCATGTCCCACCCNCCCGAGTTGGGACTAAACTCCACCTGGGTAAAGGGATTCCTAACCAGGTTGATGTATCTCAGACAACAAGAAAAACTCTATCACAGGTGCCAACTCAAACTAATGGCCTACAGTCCCTCATTCCCCACATGCATGTCCCACCCCAGGAAGTGTGCCCCTTCTTTGCTCAATAGTCCTTCGACTGCCCCACTTCCTTTCCAGGCTTTAGCAACAGGTCAGACATGAAGTTTTAGAGCTCTGTAGCTGCAGTTTAGCACCTTCAAGAATTAATTCCCAACAATTCTCTCACCTCGAGAGATTTTATCATGGGCCTGATAACCCGCCTCTTCAATCTCCCACGGGCCTGACAACCCACTTCTTCATTCCAGCTCCTAACCGAACCAAGTACAGGTACGAGTATGGGTATGGGTACAGTGATGGTAATAGAAAGGCACAGAGGACAAATGAATGAGTGAGTGAATGATGATGCCCCCCTAGGGAAATGAACTAAGTCCAAGATATATGTATGCATGTTCCCAACTTGACACTTTTCATGTTGAGAGCTACTTTGGTCCACTTGTCCCCATCCTTAGAACTTAGGATAAAATAATTATCCATACTTTATACTTTAAGGAATATTACTATAATATTCCTTTTTGGCTTAAGCTCCTAGCTTAGCCCCTTATCCTTAACTTTTATTCCCCCCTTTCCCTAACTAGTGGAGTTTAGTCCCCCATACTCTTTTATCGTGGTCGGTCTACACGCAGCGATGTATTATATTAATAATAAGACATATAAAAAAATAGGCTCATTGACCTTTAACATCTAGGCTCTCCGACCCAATTCAACACATAAGCCTCCTAGCTTATAATAACTGGTTCACCAGCCTATAAAAAACAACATATACACAAAGGCTCTCTGGCCTCAAAATTCGCACACACTTAAGTTTGTTGCGCGCAGTATCCTGGAATGTGCACACTTCATCATTTTAGTGCGCAGTACATGTGCGCACTATACCATGGAAGGTGAATACAAAAATGATATCAAATAGCTCACTAGCTTAAGTACATTTGCATTTAAATTTACAGTTAGGGTTCGACCTATGGGTATTACAATCCTCTCCCCTTAATTATGCACTGTCCTCAGTGCATTATGTACACATATACAACCAAAATTTCAAAAATCCTCAAAAATATGTGGGTATTCTGCCTGCATAGCATCTTCATGCTCCCAAGTTGCATCCTCAGGACCGTACCAGGTCCATTGGACCTTTAAAATCCCTATGGCTCGATTCCAGAGCTGTTTGACTTTTCGGTCCAGAATGCATATCAGATGTACTTGGAAAGCGCCTTCTTGCTCCACCTGAATCACATTCCAATCAATAACATGATTAGCATCATGTATATATTTCTTAAGCAGTGATACATGAAATACATTATGAATGGTCATTGATGTAGGCAAGGCAAGAATGTATGCTACAAGCCTAATCCTCTCTAGGATTTCAAACGGTCTACAATAGAGAGCTGCCATCTTTTAACAATTTCCCAATTTAAGGGAACTTTTGTTGGCCTTCACTTTCAAGAATACATGGTTCCCCACTTGAAATTCGATGTGAGTTATGCCCTTATCAGCATCATTGTTTTGCCTGTCTTGGGCAGCCTTTAAATTCTGTTTTATTTTCAACATTTTCTCTTCCATTTCCCTAAGTAATTATGGCCCAACCACTACTCTTTCTGTTGGGTTATCCCAGCTTACCGATGTATTGCACCTTCTGCCATAAAGTGCCTCAAATGGGCTCATCTTTAGAGATGCTTGCTACCCATTGTTATAAGCAAACTCTACTAAGTGTAGGTAGTCTTCCAATTTTGATGGTTTATCCATCACATACATCCTCAACATATCCTCAATCACTTGATTCAGCCTCTATGTTTGTCCATCTTATTCTAGATGATAAGTTGTACTAAAATTCAAATTTGTTCCAAATCCCTTAAATAATCCTTTCCAAAAATTTGATGTAAATTTTGGATCCTTGTCAAACACAATTGTCTTGGGTATACCATGTAATCGAACAATTTATCTCATATAAACATCAACAATGTTGGTTTCCTTGTGAGTGAGCTTTACTGGAATAAAATGGGCAACTTTAGTAAGCTTATCCACCACTACCATAATAGAATCATGTTGTTTGTTTGTTCTGGGTAGTTTGGTGATGAAATCCATGGTTACAACTTCCCATTTCCACTTAGGAATGGGTAATGTTTGTAGCAAACCAACTAGGTGTCTATGCTCAGCCTTTACCTTTTGACATTCCAAACATTTGGCAATAAAATCAACAACTTTTTTCTTCATCCCTGGCCAATAATAACCTGATAACCTGGGTGCCCAGCATAAGGTACATTATGCATTTCTCTCAATATCATATTTTTCAATTCATGGGAATTTGGTACACAAATTATGCCCATGTACATGAGAATTTCATCGTTTTCTAGCTTATAGTCTTCAATTTTCTTTTGCAAAATACCTTGTTGTAATTTTGCCACTAACTCCTTGTATTGCAAATCTGATTTTGCAGCCTTCAAGATTATGTCTTTCAAATCTGTTTGGTACATACTTATGGTTGTAGCATGCAACTCATGCACTCTTTTGCTGAGTGCATAAACCACTTTGTTCTCTTTCCCTTTGATATGATTTATATCAAAGTCATATTCACTGAGAAATTCTAACCAACTGCTTTTCCTAGCATTTAGAGTTGGATGATCAAATTAATATTTCAGACCATCATGGTCTGTCCTCAGCTCAAACATTTTCCCCATGAGGTAGTGCCTCCACTTCCTCAAAGCATGCACTATGGCTTCCAACTCCAAATCATGAGTGGCATAATGTCTTTCATGCTCCTTTAACTTCCTTGATTCATAACATACAACAAACCTATTTTGACTGAGGAATCCACCAAGTCCTTCTTTACATGCATTTGTGCATACAATGAAGTCTTCATTTGGATCTCCAATCCTTAAAATTGGAGCACTGGTTAATAATTGCTTCAAGTGTTGGAAACTCTTTTCACAATCCAATGTCCACTAAAACTTCACACCCTTCTTTTGCAAGGAAGTGATTGGGTGTGTAATCTTTGAGAATCCTTCAATAAATCTCCTATAGTAGCCTACAAGGCCCATGAGTGATTTGACCTCTGTCACATTCTTTGGAATTGATCATCATCTAATGGCTTCTATCTTCTCAGGATCCACTGTTATTCCTTCCTCTGAAATGATATGCCCCAAATAATGAATTTGCTTCTGATAAAATGAGCACTTGCTCAATTTGGCATACAACCAATGCTCCCTTAACACTTGTAATACCATCCTCGAGTGTTGTTCATGCTCTTCCTTCGACTTAGAATATATAAGAATGTCATCTTAAAATACAATGACAAACTTATCTAAGTATTCTTTGAAAATACCATTCATTAAACACATGAAGATAGTCGGTGCATTTGATAATCCAAATGGCACCACTATGAACTCATAATGACCATACCTTGTTCTGAAAGCAGTCGTGTTGATGTCTTCTTCTTTAATTCTTACATGATGATAACATGACCTAAGATCAATCCTGGAGAATATTTTTGCATCTTTCAACTGATCAAAGAGGTCATCGATCCTTGGCAAAGGATACTTATTCTTCACAATTACCTTGTTCAACTGCCTAAATTCAATGCAAAGTCTCAATGTTCCATCCTTTTTCTTCACAAATAAAACTGGGGCACCCCAAGGTGACACACTTGGGTGTATATACCCCTTCTTCAGGAGCTCTTCGAGTTGCATTTGCAACTCCTTCAATTATGGTGTACTCATCATGTATGGAGTCTTGGATACTGGAGCTGCTCCAGGCATCAAATTTATGGAGAAGTCAATGTCTCTTTTAGGGGGTAATCTTGGTATTTCCTTAAACACATCTTCAAACTCTTTTAGGACTGCATAATCTTCAATATTTGACACCCTATATTTAGGTGTTTCTTCCATATGAGCTGCAAATATTTGACACTCTTTTCTGTAACATTTCTTCAGTTGCAATGCTGAAATTTCTCTAATGGTTACTGCTCTGGGAATTCCCAACACTTTCCTTAGGTTCCCTTCCTCATCCAAGCAAGTAAATGCCTTGTTATGATAGTCTGGGATAGCATGATGTTGGTCCAACCAATCCATCCCAATTAGACAATCATAGGAACCTAGAGGCAAGATGTTCAAATCTTCCCTGGTGTTCAGTACATTCATGTCCATAGGACATGACTTAACCATCTCATTAACTTTCCTTTTGTCTTCGGTAGTCAACGACACCAACAAAAATTTTCCATGCTTACTTCCTGGCCAATGCAAACTTTCCACCATCTTAGGATCTATATAACTATGACTAGCACCTGAATCAATTAAAATAGAAATGGTTTGGTTGTTGATCATACCTTCCACTTCAATCATATGTGATTGATACTCTGCTTGCTTGTTGTCAATGGCCGCATATATCCTTGGTACATTTCTGCCCATGTCTTCGATTGTTTCAGCTTGTTGTACATTATGAAAAGTCCTCACTTTTTCACCTATGTGAGGGAAATATCTAAACATATGATCTCCTTTACAACCCCAACATTGAATAGTTGGTTTCCTTGGCCTATGCCCCCCTGTCTCAATCATTCTGGGTTCTCTAGAAGTTGGATGTCCTTGAGGACTATTTATGAAGAATGGTGGCTTAGTTCCCTTCTTCCTCTGATCCATCTTGAATTTCTTCTTCTCTTCCCAAGCTTTTTGGAAAGTTGGCCTTGATTTTGTTGATCATATAGGCATTTAACTCGCCTTATGGTCTCCTCAAATGTTTTTGGATCATCATATTGTATTTTGTCACTGATGAATGATGAAAATCCACTCAAATACCTATGAATCTTAACTGTCTCATCCTTGATGAAAGAAACATACTTTAGCAGTTCTAAAAACCTTCTTTCATATTCATCTATTGTCATACTCCCAAGTTTGAGTTCAAATAAATCTTTCATTTTCTTGTCATAGTATCTCTTAGTCAAGTGTTTCTTTTCAAAATACTTCTTGAATTCCCTATAAGTAACATTTTTTTCTTTAATGTGTTGCACCTACACAAGCTGATCCCACCACATGGATGACTTTCCCTTTAGTCGATAGATGGAAATTATTCCTTCTGCATGAGAAGAATAATTATACAATTGAAAATACTTTCTCATTCCCAACAACCATGTCTCTGCATCTTCATCCTTCTTGTGCTCACCATCAAATGTAGGAGGTTTGATTTTTTTCATTTCTCTTCGTAGCTTATCCACCCTAGACCTCTTATGCTTCGTGACAGGGGATGGACTTGAGTTGATGTGTGCTCTCTTATTGGAATGCCTCTGGGAGTGACGGTGATGTCTGTTAACACTTCTTGTTCTTCTTTTCTCATCAGGAGACCTATGACTTACTGATTTGCTTGAGCCACTCTCCTTATCCAATTTATTTTCTATTATGTTCAAGCTCTGCATTAACTTCATGTTGAAGTCCTCCTGCTGCTCCTTTGATCTCATAATCCTTTCATTATCAGCTTTATGGCTTTGAACATCTTTCTGCAAATTTTTAATGGTCTCTACCATATTCATGTTTTCATCCTTTCCTTTTCCATGTCCATTTGAGTTTGTTCCTTCAATGCTTATATGGACATCCGTCCCTCCAATCTCATCTTCTTGGTTGTAAGCCCCTTGTGCATCTTCCATTCCTATGCACTCTTTTCTGGTCCTGATCTGATCTAGTTGTTGTTAACTCTGTAAAATGTGCAGCCAACAGAACTTTGTCACGCTAATTGTTTCAACAATTCATGAAAACATGAACCATTCTGGTTCAATAATGCATCAGAATTCTTTCTTCCGATTTACTGAAAATTGAATTGCCAAATCAATTTTCAAGGTGAATAATTATATTATATTGTCTAAGACCTTTCCAATGCCTGCTTCCATGTTCAATTCTGAGTCTTGAGCATAAAGTTATGGTTATTTGAAAATTGTCCATTAATTTTTCTGTTCACTCTTCAACTTGGTGCAATTATGCATTGTAATTATGCATTTTTGCACCTACTCCATTGGAGTTGTAGTAAGAGCTCAATTGGGTTTCTTAATATACATATTTTGGATAGTCTATCGAAGTTTCACCTCTTTCTATTTTACGGACTGCTAGTTATAGCCAGCTGAAGTTCTAGGCCAATTAGTGTTTTTGATCTAGAATGCTACAAGTACCTTCTTTGACATCTTAAAATTTTTTAACATGCCCAAAATTTTAATTCAGCTCTAGGAATATTTTCTATGGTTCAATAGCTTTCCATAGACTGCTCATGTGCCTCAATCTGATTCCAGAACCTGTACACCCATATTTAGCATGTGCAACAACACTATAAGGTAGTGCATGCTTCACGCACCTATAACCAATGTGGATCACTTCTTTGTCGCACCAATAACTGATGCACACTACTTTTTGTGTCACGCGCCAATATCCACCGCGCACAATTTTGGTTCATGCACTAATACCTGTTGCGCGCAATTTTTGTGTCGCGCACTAATATTCTACGCGCATTGCACTCTACGCGCTGCACCATGCCAAAGTTTAGTACACCCCCACCGTGCACCATTAATTAAATTGTCGTGCGACAATGTAAACCCACAATGTACGCGCACCAAAAAAAATCCTTTGTGCTCTGTGAATAATGCGCACACCATGCATGCCATTATTATGTGTGTGTCCACTACGCGCGCCAGTATTACGCATGTGCCACTCAATCCGCACCGCGCAATGCTAAATTTAGTGTGCACACCTGCGCACCAATATTTTCCGCGCATTACCATTCTACACCGCGCAGCGCCAAATTTAAGTTAGCACACCCGCGTGCCAATATTTTCTGTGCATTTCCACTCTGCACCATGCAACGCCAAATTTAAGTGCACACACGCACGCGCCAATATTTTTCACACATTACCACTCTGCACCGCGCAGAGCCAAATTTAAGTGCGCACACCCGCGCGCCAATATTTTCGTGCATTACCACTCTGTGCCACGTAGAGCCAAATTTATGTGTGCACACTCGTGCACCAATATTTTCTGCACATTACCACTCTGCACCGCGCATAGCCAAATTTAAGTGCTCACACCCACATGTCAATATTTTCTACACATCACAAGCTTTTCACTACGCATCATGCATTTTTAGTGCGCACACCTACACACATTCATTTTTATGCGCATCAATTCCTCATGACTTCCGCTGTAGAAATTGGGGCTTTTGCATAACGTTTTTCTCAATTTTCACCATAGACATTCAACAACTATGAAATTTGTTCAATTTCACCCCAACAACACCAATTCAACCTCTGCAACAACAAATCGTTGTTGGTTGAAGTTCCTGAAACGAATTTTTCCCAAACTCAATTCACGAATTGAGAATTTTAATCAACTACTCTCGCTCCATCTATCATGGCTTCCCTGTAACTTCAATTTCGACCAATTCCAAGTCTGAATTTGTTAGAACGGAAACTAAATTAAGAATATCTCACTACTTGGCCAAATTTCTCAATTTTCCATGAATTTAACAACAGAAATTGGGGCGTTTTCCCAATTCCATGTAATTGCTTCTAATTTTTACCATGAACGCTCTATAGCTTGAAATTGGCCACTTCAAAATCAATTCTCTATGAAATTTCGCTTCAATTCTACCTTCTTGGCCCATCTAGGCTCAGTGTTGAAAATTGGAGCTCTGATACCATATTTTAACATCCCCAGCATCCAACTGGGCTATGCCACATAAAATTTTCGAACTGTATGCAAATTGAAACATATACACACATAAACTCTTGCAGAACTTTATATATAAAACTTAAACCAGACAAATACATTCTATAAATGCACATATTCATACAGAAATAACAGTAAACATATTCATGCAACATAGACATGCAATACCCATAAATATAAAGACAGGTATAAACCACACACAGGAAAAACCCATAAAATTAAACACATAAATAATAATGCATCATGCAATTTAACACACAATCGACACTTATCTTGTTAAAAATATCACCAATTGGATGCATACCTTCCACGAACCTCCCAACCTTAGACCACGTTGCTCATCACTCTCAGCAGTGGGTCACCCCTGAGTTGGGATTAAACTCCACTCGGGTAAAGGGATTCCTAACCAGGTTGATGTATCTCAGACAACAGGAAAAACTTTGTCACAGGTGCCAACTCAAACTAATAGCCTATAGTCCCTCATTCCCCACATGCATCTCCCACCCTAAGAAGTGTGCCCCTTCTCTGCTCAATAGTCCTTCGACTGCCCCACTTCCTTTCCAGGCTTCAACAACAGGTCGGACATGAAGTTTCAGAGCCCTGTAGTTGCAGTTTAACATATTCGGGAATTAATTCCCATCAATTCTCTCACCTAGAGAGATTTGTTCATGGGTCTGACAACCCGCCTCTTCAATCTCCCACGGGCCTGACAACCCACTTCTTTAGTCCATCTCCTAAGCTAACCAGGTACATGTACGGGTACGTGTATGGGTACAGGTACAATGATGGTAACAAAAAGGTACAAAGGACAAATGAATGAGCGAGTGAATGATGATGGGCCCCTAGGAAAATGAATTGAGTCCAAGATATATGTATGCATGTTCCCAACTTGACACTTGTCATGTTGAGAGCTACTTTGGTCCACTTGTCCCCATCCTTAGAACTTAGGATAAAATAATTATTCATACTTTATACTTTAAGGAATATTAATATAATATTCCTCTTTGGCTTAAGTTCCCTAGCTTAGCCCCTTATCCTTAAATTTTACCCCCCCGTTTCCCTAACTTGTGGAGTTTAGTCCCCCATGCTCTTTTATCATGGTCGATCTACATGTAGCAATGTATTACATTAATAATAAAACATATACAAAAATAGGCTCACTGGCCTTTAGCATCTAGGCTCTCCGGCCTAATTCAACACATAAGCATCCTAGCTTATAATAATTGGCTCCCCAGCCTATAAAACACAACATATACACAAAGGGTATCTGGCCTCAAAATCGCACACAATTAAGTTTGTTGTGCACGGTATCCTGGAATGTGCACACTTCATCATTTTAGTGCGCAGTGCATGTGCGCACTATACTGTGGAAGGTGCATAAAAAAATGATATCAATTAGCTCACCAGCTTAAGTACATTTGCATTTACATTTACAGTTGGGATTCGGCCTAGGGGTATTACAAGTGTAGTGTGGAGTGTGAGCTCCCAACAAAATTCTGGACAATAATGGGAAGGGGGTGTTGTATTATATTTTTATTTTTTGTTTTTGTTTTTAATTTTTAATTTTTGTTTTTTAATTTTATTTACTATTTTATTTTATTTGTTTGTTTTATTCGATATTTTGTTTTTGTTTTTATTTATTTATTTTTTGTTTATTTTTGTTTATTTATTTGTTTTTTTTTAATTTAATTTTTTATTTAAATTCATTTTTAGTTTTCATGGATTAACTAGTTTCTCGTAGAATGGATAAATAAGCAACATGAATTGGCCTAATGGTTAAAAACATATGTTTCTTCCTTAGAGGTCACGGGTTTGAATCCAGCAGGGGTTAGGATAATTATTATTATTTTACTAGTTTTAGTAATTTTTTTATTTTTTATATAGGATTAGGGTCATTAGTTTTTTTGTTAATACTGTACATAAATGTAAAATAATGTAAATAAATTGGTTATCTTTGATTTTTATTTTATCTTTTGTTTTTTAATTGTTTTCCTAATGTTAAAAAACAAAAAAGGGGAAAATTGGAAAAAATCATGCTACAAACCATCGGTCCCATACCGCTCAGGTTCTATTCCAGCTATACATAGGGGCCAGACCATTTCATTGCTAAGTATTGATTTGTTATCCATGTGGGATTTCTATGCTTGTAGGTTCAAAAATCAATGGTCCAAATTAACCCACGAGCTTGATTAATGTTTGTTGAGTGATGATTTTTAAACAACCATAACTTTTGCTACATGTGTTGGAATGATGTCGTGATACCTCGTTGGAAAGGTTTTGGATAGAGGAACACAATGGTATAGGTCTCGAGGCCGAACAACTTACAGAAGACATCAGAAAATGCAGAAAATAGACACCCACGAATTTGGGGGGCGGGAATTGGTCATACCAACTTCAAACAGTTGTATCTAGAGCTATGAGTAACGAAATCAGGCCTAGGAGGACTCGATGGAAATCTGGAGAAGAGTGTTAGAATTGTTGAGATTTGGGTACCTTGGAAAGTGGTCCCCATGTGCTTATGAGTCTCTAAGCACAAAGGGGGAAGACTTTTACCCTCATACTTTACTTTATGATTCTAATTTCACTTTGACTTAGGAGCTTTAAGTCAAAAGTGAAA